>VMDO01009389.1:28323-77714 GCA_007922755.1 Pedetes capensis | reverse complement strand
ATCAAATACAGCTGTGAACCATCTTCTGCTCCATAAACCTCATTTTAAATATATAATATATATAAAGTTAGAATTATACAAAATGGCTCATAATTCTACTAGAATGTAATCTATATTTATTTTAAAATTACATGCACATAGTAAAATAATTTCTAGATAATAAGTTAAAAATTATTATTAGCAAAATCTCTCATGTAATTTCAAGTGTTATATTTCTAATTCAGAATTTATATTTATATGCTAGCATATGATCATATGATGATACATATTCTGTAACTTAGAATTTGTGTATTTCATACACATAGTTTCCCATTGTATTACTTTACCAATATTTATTTCATAAGTTTATGTTTTCCAGATTTTCTGTGATAAACACGTGCAGTATGCATCTTGGTAGACTGCCACTGAATATTCTGCTAATAAATGTCATATCAGTTCTGAACTTTTATACAAGATAGACACTGAGTTACATTGACTTAAGCAGAAGGAGAATTTACCAAATAATGTAACTGTGTGTTTCTTATTTTAAGTATTACTCCTTTAGGTAATTAAATGTGCTACCAATCATCTATAGGCCTGTAGCTGTACTATTGGGCTGGGATTTAGCTCAGTTGGTAGAGCGCTGTGCTGCAGTCTCTGAGGTCCCGAGTTCAATTCCCAGCACCACAAAAATGGGAGAAGGGCCTGGCAATCCACTCCCAAGGCAATCCCAAAACAGTCAATCATTGAAAACCCTATGAGGGTCGCTATGAGTCGGATACTGACTCAATGGCACCTAACAACAACAACAAGCTGTACTACTGTGGCATCAGATCTCAGAAGACAAGCAGGGTCAGATCTGGTTAGTACTTGTATAGGAGACCACCTGGGAACACCAGGAGCTGTAAGCTTGGGAGAAGGACCTGACAACCCACTCCCAAAAAACAATCAGCCATGGAAAACCCTATGAATAGCAGAGAATCACTGACAATAGTGCTTTGTCTGTTGTCCATAAGGTCTATATGAGTCGGACACTGACTCAACGGCACCTGACAGCAACAACAATAGTTTATAACTTTATTTCTGGGACAACTTGTCTCCATATAGTAAAAGTAGTGTTAGCTGGAACACTGTGGCTCATCTTCCAATAGGAAACATTAATTTCAAATAATCCTCACAAGACAATTGCAGAGAGGATTCTGATTGATTTTGTTTAATTTTCTAGCCTATTGTTGTACTTTCCTGGTGTCCAAGGTCATGAGATTGGATCTATTTTACATGTTGATCTTATGTGGGGCTTGCAAGTAAGGTTAGACTTGGCTGAATAAAACAGGAGAAGTTCTGCTTCCATAACAAGGAAAAATATTTAAGGATGAAAAACTCTATATATATCTATCATAGCAGTTACATGTTAAGTGGTAAATTGTCATGACAAAGTGCTTTGCCCTTAAGAAAGTTTGTTGTTGTGCCAGACACAGTGGCACATGCCTGTAATCCCAGCAGCTCGGGAGGAGGAGGCAAGAGGATTGCAAGTTTGAGACTAGAGGCAGTCTGCATAATTTAGCAAGACCTTGTCTCAAAAAGTAAGAAAATGGGTTGGAGGTGCAGCTCAGTGGCACAGCACTTGCAAAGCATGCAAGCGCAAGGCCCTGGATTCAACCCCAGTACTACAAAAAAAGACAAAATTTGTTGTTAAATTGATCACTGTGAACTAAGCCCAACTCCATGGCACCTAATGAGAGGTATTAATATCATGAATCTTTCTTTTACTTAGCATTTTTCTGCTATGTACTAAAATTGGGGAAAAAATTATTTCCACCTTCAAATTTCCATAGAGGAAAGTAATGTTCCATTTTACTCACTGGAAAATAAAAGGTATGAGAGGAACAACTCTTCAAGATATGCTTCATTTATCCAGTTGGTGTGATGGGTAGGAAAATAATGCATGCTCTACCCAGTTCTGCCATTTCTTCTTCGAAATTGCCACCACTGTACACTTGAGTTATTTCCCTTGTGGCAAGCCCACTGGGTTTATTTGAGTTCCACATAAGAGGAAGGTAATATAAATTCATTGTACTTCAAAATAAGTTGCATCCTTATAGCCAATTTTTATGAGTAATAATGTACATATTATATCTTCATTTGTCTGATATCTGGGATTTTTTTTCTCAACTTGGAATAAACCCATACAATCCCAACAATCATTTTGGTATAAAGGAACTTTGAGAAATAATCTAAAATGCAAGTTTGAGTACTGAAACACTAGGTGGAAAGTTTGAGGTTTTTGGCTAACCCAAGCCCATATGCTTTGTTTATGAGCATTTTTTATTGAAGTAATTCCATTTCTAGGGTTGGCTGTGTACCAGTCCCACTGGATCACAGCCTACATTGTAGTTAGTGAAGTAATACCTGAGGATCAGAATGACATCTGTCTGGATAAAACTGAGCATAATTTAAGAATTGGGAAAAAAATTTTGGGCTTTAACTTCTTCAGACTTAATTTTCGGCATTGATTGCTTTATAATTTTATTTAAAGGAGTAAGTTATCTGATTTTTTTGGACTTTAATTTCAACTAGAATAATATAACTTGAAGGATTTAATATTGTACAAATTTAGCATAGGATAATAATACTGACATTTAACTATTTGGAGTAACTTTCTATTGGAATTTGGATTCACAACATAATGCACCTGAGACATTTTAGAGTACATAGCTGGATATATTCAATGAAAGAATCAAACTAGGGTATGAATATTTTTGCCAGGAATATGTTTTAGAGCCTTAAGGCTTAGGGATAAAATACAAGCTACCCATCAGTAGTAAGTAGTACTGAGAACATTCACAAGGAAGTTGTATGGCTGGTGATAAGGTGATTAGCTTCATGAGAGTGAAAATCTTATATTCCCTAAATATTGTCGACCAATCTCACCTGTAGTTGACTTTAGGACCAACTGTTAAAAATCAGTTAGATTAACAGAGCAAGAAGATAGAACTGGTAAGAGAAAAGAGTCTTCCAAAATCATCTCCACACAGGTAAAGGATAGGAGGAACACATCAATGCCTGGCTCTCGTATCTCAGTCTCCAGACCTGAATCCCTTTTAAGGAGAGTAATTCCTAAAGAAGGACTGATGATTTAATGGGGAAAAGTGAAATAGGGAATTGAACAAGATTGCTGAACTGGATTTGGCTTCATTTCATGATCCTGTTTCTCTGAAATTGACCAGTTCTCTTCCAATTCATGTGATGAGCTCACTGAGGCAGCTTCCCTTTGTCTGCTGTTTAAGCAGCTGCTTAAACTGTTTTGAATTCAGAGAGGTGGTTCTAGGAAGCACAACTGACTGCAAATAAGGATGTGTTTAAAATGTAAAGTTTTAAAACATCCCCATGGATGTTTAGTTGCTAGTCCTTGGAATACCCTGAATGATGCCAAACAGTTTGGCAACGAAGGAATCATTCCAGCTTGAGACCAACAGAAGACACCATTGTCACCAAGTGTTCAAAAGTGCTACCATTCCATAAAATATCTGAAAGGCTATTTGGGGCCATGTGCTTATTTCTAGGCTTTAAAGGTTTAAACACAGATTTCTTGGTTTTTATTTTTAGTTTTCATTTTTCTAACACTACATCAGCATGAATTTTTCTACTGTGTTTTGATCTAGCATATTGGTAAACGTTGATCTTTACTTCTGCTGTGTGTTCTTAGCAAATCAAAGCATTTTCTATTTAAACCTACCGTAAGTTACCTCTAAATAATTGTCCCCACATATAGCATTCCTCCAGAGTCCATGTCACCACCCCCCTATATCCTTCCTTGTGATGGCTTATAATGTGCTCATACACATGATTTAAATATTTTGAATAAAACTCCTAGGCTTAAAACTGGAATTTTCAGGAGCATAAAGACTTAGAAAGTAGAAATATTTTCATTTACCATTGGAATATTTTGAAATATTTCATTTGTCTTTTACTATCTATCTTTCTAACAATATATTTCCCATAGCATCAGTGCATGTCCTCCTAAACAATAGACCCTACAAATGTAACCAAGGATAAATGTGAATATTCTAGGACCTCCACAGTAATTTACTGACTGTAATGAGGGGAAAAAATACTGGAAAGGAATGAAATGTCACAAACATAATGTGTCAATTTGAAATAACTACACAGGCAGGAGGAAGCTATTTCTTTGTCTGTAATATTTGTATTTCAAAATTTAACTCTTTTATATCATTTTTGAAAAAGATATACTAATACCATAATGGGCTGGGATTTAGCTCAGTTGGTAGAGAGCTGTGCTGCAGTCTCTGAGGTCCCGAGTTCAATTCCCAGTACCGCAAAAATGGGAGAAGGGCCTGGCAAACCACTCCCAAGGCAATCCTGAAATAGGAAGCCATTGAAAACCCTCTGAGGGTCGCTGAGTCGGATACCGACTTGATGGCACCTAAAAACAACAACAACAACAATACCATAATAAAGAAGTTGAAATAGACTAGCAAAAATAATTAGCATATGACCAGTTTTCAGCACTGATATAAATTTCCCTTTGTTCTTTTTCCCAGGCTTTCCAAAATCCTGTTAAATTCAGCATGAGTTCAAAACTGATCACTTGTCTAGTTTTTACAAATCATTTCCTTAAAAGAGTAAAAATTATCAGACAGTTGTAGCAGTTCAGCTTACAGGAAACGTGGAATGTCATTTCCAAGGTAAGTAGGCAGCTGTCTTCCTATCACTTAAGGTTCTTAAAAACAAATCTAATTAAATATCTACCTAAAACAGCTGACAGAATAATTCTTGGCATACTAATGAAATTTGTCATAAGGCAGCAAAACCACAATTCTATCACAATATTTTGCTTCTAGCTAGCAAACCTAGAAGCCCTTGGTGAAAGTAAAATATATAACTGTCTTATAGATTAAGATGTTTATAGTATATATTAAATTAAATTGGATTTCATTTTTTACTGAACTTCTTCACTCAATAGGAAATAGAATACTCATCAAGATATGAAGCATTTGTTTCCTGAGTGAAAAAAGAACTTTTATCTGGTCTTCTATCTTCATTCATTTTCCTCAATTCTCAGGATTTTTTAAATTGTCAGTTACATAGCTGTCAAAATCTCTTCAAATTCCAAAGCCTTTTATATGGATGTACATATTTCCAAGAGGCTCCCTTTCTGATCATTAGGATTTTGGATCTAGTGCCTAAATGTAATAATGTCATATATGAATTCTTGGCAAAGTTTGGGTTTATTATTTTATCTATTGAACAAACGTCCCACCAAGATGACTACATATTTATTTCTTTGTTTTGCTTATTTATGTATGTTGTTGTTGTTGTTAGGTGCTGTCGAGTTGGATCCGACTCATAGCGACCCTCAAAGGGTTTTCAATGGCAGATTGTTTCGGGATTGCCTTGGCAATGGATTGCCAGGCCCTTCTCCCATTTTTGCCGTGCTGGTAATTGAACTCCGGACCTCAGAGACTGCAGAGCGGCGCTCTACCAGCTGAGCTAAATCCCAGCCCTATTTATGTATATTCATCCCAATTCAAATGAGGCTGAAACTTTGTGTGTGTGTGTGTGTGTGTGTGTGTGTGTGTGTGTGTGTGTGTGTGTGTGTTATTCTTGGGGTTGAATCCAGGGCCTCACACATACTTTACAAGTGAGCTACCGTTGTGCTGCACCCCCAGCTCATTTTTTAGTTTTTATTTTGAGTCACACTCTCACCAAGTTCCGAATGCTGCCACTGGGCTTGAACTTGAGATCCTCCTGCCTCCACTTCTCAAGTAACTGGGATTACATACGTGTACTACAGTATCCAGGTTTGCTTATTTTTGTAAAGAATAAAATTGAGTCTATGAATTGAACTTCTAATATACACTACGTGAGATATGAGCTACTTTCTCTATAGTGGTTTCTTGAATGCCAGATGTAGAGATTAATAAATTATTACTACATTTCTGCTAGCCTGTGTATCAGTTCTTATAAATATTTATCTATTCACAACTTAAAATTTCTTAAGATGTGAGGAAATCCTATTCTATAAATGATTGTAAATCTTATATGCTATGAAGATGAGCACAAGGCTTACATTTTATCTCTGTATAATAGCGATGTGACAAAATTATCTGTAGAGAAGCATTCTTTAATTAAAGGATGAAAAGTTCATAATCTTTCCATCCATCCCCAACACACACACTGGAAAGAAACTCCACATAGCCCTAGGTATCTGTGAGAAAATAACCCATGTTTTTTGTATTTATTTGTTTGAGGTAATGAAGAAAGCACCATTAGTAGTAGAACCTATCCTCTGATTCCTAATAAAAAAGCAATCTCTCAACATCAGGCTCTCATAAATAAAGAATTCTTGCTTTTGTGATATCGCTTTAATTATGCTGTTATCTATGAAAGTAAAAATAATGAAAAATATTCACTAATCAATGGGGTACTATAAAATTCTACTTAAAACAAGCTTTTATTCCTGCTAACCATGTCAACTTTATTGTCAATCTCTTACAATACAATGAAATTGTATACAATGAAAATTTATGTCTTAAATTTTGCTTACAATACAATGAAAATAGATACCAAGTATCACTTCAAATGTTAAGGGGAAATGAAAGATTTGGTCAGATCAGAGAGCATTTTAGAATATCATATATTTAAACAAATCCATTGTCAGTATCTGACACTGGCCAAATAGAAATATCTAGGAAAAGCCAGAAAGATGATGATAGAACCTACTAAGAAGAATTAATTTTCAATAATTCTGAGAGCTTCAAAATTAGTGAAATATTTGGTATTGTGGCAAAAGATCTTTTTAATGTTAAAATCTCACATGATGTGAAGAATACTATGTCATAACATCAAATAACTTTGTAAAAATATGCAAAATCAATATCTGAATAAATTTTAATACTTATTAAGAAATATTATGTAATTTGTTTAAATAAGATTTAAAACTCTCTCCCTACCGAATAAAAAAGTTTTTGATAAAAAAATTGTTTTTTTCTCCATTATTTACTATGGAATGCTTATTGACATTTAAGTAGATTTACCATAAATCAACTTTATTGGATTATAGAATATATTCATTTAAAATAGTCTTGATGAGTTTTGATGAAATAAACAACTAAGCCATTACTGCTGCAATCAAGATAAGGCAGAGTTCATTACCTATACCTAAAGTTTCTCACTTACTATAACAACTAATTTTCCTTTTACCCCTATCTGTAGGCAATCACTGGTTTTTGTTTTTGCTTTTTCAATTTTGAAATAATTACAAACTCATAAGATGTTCCAACTCATAGCACCTTTGATTAGGAGATGGCAGTAGTTTTCATCCATGCTCAACCCTGTGGCTGAAGAAGTTTCTCCAGTAGAACTGCATTATTATTATTATTTTTATTATTATGACTATTTTAAATCCTTCCCATTTTTAATTTTAGAAGACATTACTCAGTTTCTACAAAATGTTGCTGAGATTTCTATTAACATTACATTAAAGCTATAAAGCAATGTGGGAAAATTTATAGCTTAAAATGTTGAGTCTCTTCACCAAGGAACATATTATTTTTCTCTATTTATTTAGGCTGGGATTTAGCTCAGTTGGTAGAGTGCTGTGCTGCAGTCTCTGAGGTCCCGAGTTCAATTCCCAGCAAGCAAAATGGGAGAAGGGCATAGCAACCTACTCCCAAGGCAATCCCGAAATAGTAAGCCATTGAAAACCCTATGAAGGTCGCTATGAGTTGGACTAGACTCGATGACACCTAACAACAACAACAACAATCTGAGTGATATTTTTGCAATTTCCAGTGTATAATTATTGCATCTTTTTTGACATGAATTTTACCAACTATTTTATATTTTTCTTCTATTGTTAATGGTGTTGTTTCCTTACTTTCAGTTTCTGATTGTTGCTAGTACATAGGAATATAAATATTATTTTATTAGTTCATAGTCATTATACAGAATAATGCCTGCAGCCATACCACTATGGTGACTGATCCCAACAGAGCTAAAATGCTAAGCAGGGTGGGGCCTGGTTAGTACTTGGATGGGAGATGGACTGAGAATACTGGGTGCTGTAGGCTAGGGACAAAGACCTGGAAACCCACCCCCAAAACAATCAGCCATTGAAAACCCGATGAATGGCAGAGAAGCACTGACATAGTGCGGGGCATGGGACAGTGTTGAGGAGTGTTTCGTCAGTTGTTCATAGGGCTGCTTTGAGTTGGGCACGACAGTACCTAATAACATACAGAGTAATGGATTTCATTGTGATATTTTCATACACACAGAAAACATACATTCTACCTCCATTATTCTTTCTTAAGCTCCCCCTCCCCCTCCTACTTGATCCCTTTCCTTTTTGTCTCCCTTCTATTTTTATGCTTTTTTAAAATCATGTCATTTGCAGGAAAATGGATAGAACTGGAAATCATTAAGTTAAGAGAAAAAAAAAACTAGACACAGACAAGTATTGCATGTTTACTTTCAGGCGTGCTATCTAGGGAAAAAAGATTACAATTATTTTTTGTGTGTGTGAATCCTTTATTCTGCAACCTGCATAAATTCACATTAATTTTAGTAGCTGCTTTGTAGATTTCTTAAGATTTTCAACATAGGTGATCAAATTCCCTCTCTAAAGATAATTTTTTTCTTCCTTTTCAGATGTTAGCTTCTATTTCTTTTTCTTATCTTTGAACTGGCTGGAAACTCAAAACAATGTTGAATACACATGGTGACAATTTCCTTGTCTTGTTTGTAAACTTAGTGGAGAAGCACACAATTTTTATAATTGTGAGATGATCTGCAGGTTTCCCTAAAATTTCCCTTTTCAGATTCAATGAATAATCCCTGTGTTTCTTGTTTGTTGAGATATTTGTTATTAATTTTGTTGGCTTTTTGTTTTTGTCTTACAATGAAGAATGGATATTTTTCTGTCTGTCTATTTGGAGTACTATATGTTTATTTTTTTTGGTACTGGGGAGCTGAACCCAGGTTCTCACACACATATTTCAAGTGCTCTACCACTGAGCTGCAACCCAAGCTTCTTTTTAAATTTCTTATCCTGAGGCAGGATCTTGCTGTTTTTGGCCTAGAATTTGTGATCCTCCTGCCTCTGCCTCTTGGGTCACTGGGATTACAGGTATGTGCTACTGTGCCCAGCCTGTTTTGTCTTCTTAAATTTTATGTGGTGAATTAGATTGAGTGACTTTCCCATGTTAATCCAAACTTTCAGTCCTTGGATAAACTCCACTGGGTCATGAAAAATCTTTTTTATGTACCCTGTGGATTTGAGTTGCTAATATTTGGATAAGGATTCTTGCATCCACAGAGGATGCCAAAAATGTATGCACATCTTTAGATAAAAACTTTCTATTTTTCTGTTTAAAGAATGCGTTTTACACTTGTTCTGTAACTAATCTCTCACTTGCTCATTGTTTGGCAAGGTTCTGGTGCAAGTCTGCAACATGTTCCAACACCGAAACTGAAGAAGCAAGACTTGTTCCTGTGGGAGATCTCCCAGATCATGTCTTATGCACATTATACACAATACCATGTGTCTCAAACTTATCATGAATACATGCAGTTGCTAGGCATGTTGGAGGTTCTGTTATATACTCACACCTCCATTGCCTTTATACTTCCACAACATTCTCAAATTTCAAATACTATTTCACAACAATCTTGCAGTTCTTGAACAACTGTGTTTCTGCTGTTTTCTTTGACTATCCTACCTGTCACATGGGGGCGCTAGTATTCATCTGATTAATGCCATCTTTTGGGTGAGCATTGCTACACATTGCTGCCATAATTCAATTCAACTTCAGCAAGTAGTATCTCTTGGAATGTGTATACACTTTTTGTCATCCCTGGAATATTAACGACAGGTATTGATTTGTAGTTTTTTTATAATGTACGGACTGATTGTAGTGTCTTGGAATGTATTAGGAAATCATCCTTCCTTTTCAAATATCCAAAAGAGTTTGTATAGAATTGATGATATTCTTTTAAATCTTGCAGAGTTCATTAAAATCATATAAGCAAGGAATTTTTTGATGGAAAAAACTTTAAAAATAAATTCATTTTCTTTAATAGGTATGGAATTCTTCATGGTTTCTCTTTCTTTTTGAATGAACTTTTGTTACTGTTTTAGGTAGTAGGAAAAATACCATATATCCTTAAATCTAATATGCCCCCTTTCAAAAGTTTCAGAAGGACATAAAATCAGATGCAGTTTAGAATCCTGTGTGGATTGGTCCCACGACTGTTACTTCAACTTTTATAGTTTCAGATAGAATAACTATTATTGTTACTTCATTTCTATTTCTTCACCTTGGGGCATAGGAGGAAAATTCTCTTTTCTTTCTATTTAAGTTGTTCTAGTGGATATTACATATGAGGTCACATATAACCTAGACAGAGATATACCATGTATAAGAGAGTGCAGGAAGAAACATTTTTCCAGGGGAAAAAGGAAACAGTAAAAATTACATTGAAATAATGGTCTGCAAATTTTTAACATAAGTAATTAAAATTATAGCAAAAATGAAATTCTATTATGCTTCCATCATTAAAATAAGTGGTACCTTTTTGTTTAGAAAAATCATATATCTTCATTTAAAAGTATACTTAGAGATCAGTCCTTTGGCCTGAAAATCATAGAAGTAAATTTCTTGACATCTGGAAAATCATTTTGAACTTCAGAAGCATTTGATGAAAATGTTTCTGAAAAAAGTTGGATTGCTTTTAACTTCCTAGAAAACCAAAAAATGGGATCTAAAATTGATTCTAGACTTGTAAAGATGCATTGTTGTTACAGGAATTCAAAATCAGAGGCTTTAAATATATATTTAGAGAATAATATCACTGAATGATGCATTTAAAACCATGATAATAGTTTATTTTGATGAGAGGAACAGAAAGGGAGATAATTTGACAAAAGATTTAAATATTTCAAAGATACTTAATCTGAATTTAATCTGACAAAAATAATTTTTGCAAGATATCATATCTTTTATTATATCTGTTTCAGAATGACATTTATTATTGATCCATTTCTTGTTGCTGTGTCAAAAATGTCCGAGGCTGGGTATTTTATAAAGAAGAGGTTTATTTAGCTCACAGTTTGTTGTTGCTATTAGGTGCTGTCGAGTTGGTATCCGACTCATAGCGACCTTCAGAGGGTTTTCAATGGCGACTGTATCGGGATTGCCTCGGGAGTGGATTGCCAGGGCCTTCTCCCATTTTTTGCAGTGCTGGGAATTGAACTCGAGACCTCAGAGACTGCAGTGCAGCACTCTACCAACTGAGCTAAATTCCAGCCCATACAGCTCACAGTTTAGGAGATGCAAGAGCATGACACCAGTATCTGCTCAGCTCTGGTGAGGGCCTTCTGGCTACACCACTACATGGTGGATGGCTTCACAGTAGTAGTATATGAGACAGGGGTAATGGAGTGTGTATCACATAGAAAGCTTATAAGCCAGAAGAGTTTAAGAGCTAGGTTAGGCTTATTCTTTATCATAATCTACTCTCTCAGTAATTTAGTGGGGCCCTAGCAGGAGTTCTGATGAAACAGCAATACCACTGATGGAATTTCCTTGCTCTGGGTCCTATCTCGTAATGGTTTCAATACATCCCAACATCATCACATTAGAAATCATTTTCCAACAAAAGAAACTTTGGAGAAATAGTCAAACCCTGTTGAAATCATAGCAGGTCCAAATTTGGGGAAAAAGTTAAATATAAGTATATATACTGCCCCAGTGGATTGCACCTCAACCTCATGAAAACAAAAATCCTAACTACTGCATCAGTAAGCAACTTCATGATACATGGAGAAAAGTTTGAGGTTGTCCAAGATTTTGTTTAACTTGGTTCTATAATCAACATCTATGGAAGCCGCAGTCATGAGATCAAAAGATGCATTGCATTGTGAAAAATTGTTGCAAAATATCTCTTTAAAGTGTTGAAAAATAAAGACGTCACATTGAAGAGGAAGGTTGGTTGGCCTAGCTCATGCTATGTTATTTTCGGTTGCATCATATACTTGTGAAACTTGGACGCTGAGTAAGGAAGACAGAAGAACTGATGCTTTTGAATTTTAGTGCTGTAGATGAATATTGCATATACCATGGACTGCTGAGAGAACCAACAGATCCATCTTAGAAGTGCAACCAGAGTGCTCCTTAGAAGCAAGGATAGCTAGGCTGTGTCTGAGGTATTTTGGACATGTTGT
Organism: Pedetes capensis; assembly: GCA_007922755.1. Classification (NCBI taxonomy): domain Eukaryota; kingdom Metazoa; phylum Chordata; class Mammalia; order Rodentia; family Pedetidae; genus Pedetes; species Pedetes capensis. Next base: position 65,488 of record VMDO01009389.1, on the reverse strand, counting down.
TAGGTGGGACCAATCTCTGGAGAAAGACTTCATGTTTGGGAAAGGGTTGTGTCAATAAATAAAAGAAAGACCGCCAACTAGATGGATTGACACGATCAGTGCAGCAATGGGTTTAGTGTTGAGGAGTGTTTGTTCTGTTGTACATAAAGTCTCTATGAGTCAGACCTGACTCTATGGCACCTAACATCAACAACAACACTGCTTTTTCAGACAATATGATAAAACTGTCTAAGAAGAGCTTAGCTGCCTTGCCAAACATTCCATTTATGATTTTCTTTAAAACCCATAACTGTCTAAAAATGTTTGTATGAGTGGGTGTGTTAAATAATGTACACATAAAAATCAAAATTACTTTTTAAGAAAATCTATGTAGTCATTTCAAAATTTTAACAGTAATATAATTATCAGGATCTTATTTCTTTCCTTAGGTTTATAAAGGTGTGTAGTATGTGTCTTATGTAGTTTGGACATGTCAAGAGGGATTAATGACTGGAGAAATACATCATGTTTGGGAGAGTGGCAAGTCAATGAAAAAAATGAAAACCCTCAACTAGATGGATTGACATAGTGTCTGCAACAATGGGCATGAATATAAAAATGATTGTTTGCCTGGCATAGTGTCAAGGAGTGTTTCATTCTGTTGTACATAGGTTTGCTATGAGTTGAACCCAACTTGACAGCAACAGGTGTATTAACTTTGTCTAACATATTTTCAGGGCTGGGATCTAGCTCAGTTGGTAGGGCACTGTGCTGCAGTCTCTGAGGTCCTGAGTTCAATTCTCAGCACCACAAAAATGGGAGAAGGACCTGGCAATCCACTCCCAAGGCAATCCCAAAACAGTCTGCCATTGAAAACCCTATGAGGGTCGCTATGAGTCGGATACTGACTCGATGGCACCTAACAACAACAACAACAACATATTTTCAAGTATAATAAATTGATGCTAGAGTTTCACGTGGAAACATCCCTCTGGTTTTATAAATGTAAATGATTTTAAGTGTGCAGCCATACCACTGTGGCATCTGATCCTCTCGGATCTCGGAAACTAACCAGAGTCAGGTCTGGTTAGTGCTTGGGTGGGAGACCACCTGGGAGCACTAGGTCCTCTAGGCTTAGGAGAAGGGGAGTGACAACCCACTCCCCTAAAACAATTATCATCCATTTAAAACCCTATGAATAGCAGAGAAACACAATAGCGTTTCATTTATTGTACATGGAGGGTCGCTATGAGTTGCACACTGACTTGACAGGACCTAACAACACCAACAACAAATTATTTTAGGCGAAAGTTAACCAAGTCAGTGAAAAACTAGTCTATCAACTTGATGGTTTTCACTATAAAATGTCAAATATCAGGAATAAGCAGTTTAGGCAAGATTTTATTCAAAGTTGGTATTTTTAACATTTATATTCTGATTGTTAAAACAAAATTTTTACTTATCCAAATATATGACATCTATTTTGATTTATTTAGAAGAAAAACACACCTAATTTGTAGAGGGATGTGACTTTTGATCTACTTATATGCCGCTACAGAGCTCTTCGTGACCTGAGGTAGAGATTCTAATCTGAGGACTCTGCAGACAGAGCTCCTGGAATTATCAGGGACCCTGAGAGCAGACTCTTGGACCAACTGTTTTCTGTCATTTAGAGTCTCTGTAGATGTATATCTTAGTAATTACAAAGATAATAATTAGTGTATGCAGAATCTTATATTACCCAACCACATTGTTCTCTATGCAGCTCTGTTCCTATGTCATACTAAACTTATCCTATGCTATCCTCTAAACTGACCTTGGCCTTTGTTTAACCATAATAAAAAGAGACACAGCCCTCCAGGCAGCACTCCTATTCCTAAAGGGTTGAGTCCTCCTTTGTGATTCTCTCATCTGTGGGGTCCTCCTGGTTTTGGGGAACCGAATGACAACACTAATTCATTTATAATAAAGTTCAAATTCTTATCTTTGTTTTTAAATTTTAAAATCATAAATAAGTCAGGGATATCACTCAATAATTGAAGTTTTGATTATATAAATTGCATAATTTTCTTTTTTTGAATTTTTCATTGTCTACCACACTACTGGAAAACTCATTATTGTTCAATAACATTTGTTGATTTGCTGATTAATTTTATAAAGTGTTATGTGATCGAGTGTCTATATAATTTCATCTCATCCTTTCTATGTGTATTCTCATGAAATAAATTTCTATTTTAAAAGGTCACTAATTAGTTCCTATTTTGTAAACAATAATGAAGATTTTTATGAAAATTTAACTTTCTCTTCTTGGTGTCTAATAAATAAAATGTATAACTTTATAAAATTTGATAGCCCAAATTTAAATTCAAAATCTTAAATCTATGGTCTGATGTTATTTCAAATAAATCAACATTTCTAATGATAGTAGTGAATAATCAAATGTAATTAATTAGTTTCTATTTCTTGTGTATAAATTTTGTTTCCACGAATGGCTATTCATCATATTTATATGAATCCTCATTTTGAACATTTAAATGTATAATTCCTATTATGTGTGCTTTAGATGTTAAATATATGAAAAATTGTGTTCAAAAACTTTCTTCTGATTCAGCAATTACCTTTAATTTTTCATGATTTTTTTTCTTTTGAGGGAAAATGACTATACCATTTAAATTTGCACCTCACAAGTTTGATTTTTACATTTAGTAGATCCAGTGATTAATTAATATGTCTGTGAGTGGCTAAATTATATTGCACCATTCTGAAGAATACAAGATTTGTCACTCCTCTGAAAGACACTTAATGTTTCATTTGGTTCGCATGAGAGAATTCTAAATTGATAAAGAAATCCCCAAGGAAGGTTGCAGAAGGCTGTGAATGTCTTTTCTGGAACATGTAGTTTTAGATAACAACATGCCACAGCAATGGGCCTTCTTCTATAATTCATAGCAACCTATTAAATGATTTAATGCACTTTTGGTTTTTATCCATAGCGCTATGAACTACTGCAGTAATCAACATTCTGCCTATTCAGGCATTATCATTCATCCTGTGCACTTTACCTTGTCTCCTCTTGCCTCCCCTCCATGCCAATTTATCTTCAGAGCAAGCAGCCCATTCTGCATCTTCAGCCCACTGGTCTTCATTAGTTCATTTCTTTTTCAGACATGAACAATTGCCACTCTCCCTTTCTTAGTCTTAAAGTGTGCTATATCTTTCTTTTCTGTTTTGTGATCTTTGTTTTCCTGCTCCTTCTATTTATTGCTCAAATACAGGTATCCATTTTTTGCTGCCAACTCAAGCTTCTTTGTCACTGTATCTGAGACACCATGTTCATTTTCTGAGGTATCCAAATACAAACTGTTTCATGACTAAATGAGATGTACTCCTTTAGCATCCTCATAATTTGAAACTTTGAAATGATAGAAATGAAGTACTATATTTCTTCTCATTTTACCTCTGAATATATACATATTTTTCCAGGCATCTTCATTAAAAATTATTTCTGCATGGTTTCTTTATCAAGGTCTTTATTTCATTTTAGAAGTTGTATGTTTTTTGATGAAAACATTTTTAGACAGAATTTCCAAATATTTTTGTAATTCTATTCTATTCAGGATCATGTAACAGCTGTTCACCAGTAAACTTTTCATATTTCCTAAGCAAATAGCAGCTTGTATTGATTGCCTCCTAAATTCCGGAAAGAAGAATATCATAATGATGGTAATGTATCATTCTAACTTTGGAAAAAAAGGCATGGTCTAGAATATTATCACCCCATTATTAAAATTTAAGAGGCAAAAGAATAAGCAGAAGTAAAAATGATAAATTATGTTTAATAATTAAATCCAGTAGTCAATCAGATAAAATCAATAATTAGCATATTTCAGAGGAGCAAATAAGTCTACATAAGCTCAAAAATCTAAACAACTGTTTCAAATAATTCAATTTATTATATGACCACACAGATTTCACATAGAATTAGTGTAAAAAAATGGAACATAAGTCAATTTTATAGAACTAATATATAAATTCTAATTTTAGTTGTACTAAAAGAGCATTGATTTATTGATCTACTTTATTCATTTTGTACATACTATAAAGAAAAATTTAATTATAACTGATATGGTGTTAAAACTTACTGTTGTTAGGTGTTGTCAAGTCAGTGTTCGACTCATAGTGACCCTGTGTAGAACAGGTGAAACACTATTGCTTCTCTGTTATTCACAGGATTTTCAATGGCTGATTGCTTTTTGGGAGTGGGTTGCCAGGTCCTTCGCCCAAGCCTACAGCACCTGGTGTTCCCAGGCATTCTCCCATTCAAGTACTAACCAGGCCCAACCCTGCTTAGCTCCCAGAGATCTGATGGGATCAGATGCTGCAGTGATATGGCTTTAGGCTATTAAAACTTATAGTACCTATAAAATATAAGATGGAGATAAAACTATTGTGACTATAATTTTATTGTCCCTCAAAAAGTTGAAATATCATCTCCTATATTTTATATTTTTGTTTTTGAGGTTTATAGATGAACAAAACCCTTAAAGTTAGAATGACCCTTTAATAAAACCTAACCAAATAATATATCTTACATATTTTGGACATGTAGTCAGGAGGGACCAAACTCTGGAGAAGGACATCATGTTTGGTAGAGTGGCAGGACAACAAAAAAGGAATACCCTCAACTAGATGGATTGACACAGTGTCTCATAAATAAGATCCTGTGCCTGGCACAGAATCAGGGAGTGTTTCTTTCTGCTGTACATAGCATCACTATGAGTTGGACCCAACTCAACTGCACCTAAGGAAAACAACAGCAATGACCACTGCCAAATAATGTAATAATTTCTTTACATCATCTCAAATAGATGAACCTCCATTTTCTCCCTACTTAAATAATAGGTATTTATTAGTTTATATTGTTTTGGTGGCACTTTCTCCTTCTGGAGAGATAAAATTCTGTCCTCTTGCATTTTCTGCTTATTGGTTTTAGTTTATTCAAGTGGGGCTAAGTAGGAGGAGTGTTCAATTTCCTTAAGTTACTGTCTAATTATTTTAAGGCAAGTAAATCCTGAAATCTGTTCTTTAAGCCATATATCTTAACTTATTTCAATCAAATGCTCATTAAGTTACTTTATGAGTCAAAGGACCTCCATTTTCAAAGTTACATTTATTGTATAATTTACATATGGTAAAATCCACTCACTTAGAAAATTGAGTCCAATGTGTTATAACAAATTAATCATGTAACCAATATACCAGTGAAAAACAAGGTGCATTTAGTTGTCACATACAGTTTGTAATTTTTTTAGTAAAAGCAATCCATCTATCCAAAGCCAGTGGCAGGTGATATCATTTTTTCATCATTTTATGTGTAACCTATCTATGTTTTGATCTTGTGTGCTATTTCTTGCATTGGACTCATAAATAAAGTTGCTCAAAAAGTCTATAGCTAGGTTTTTACGTGGACATGTGTTTTCATTTCCTTTGGGTAAAAACCTAAAAGAAGGATTAGTTGCTAGATCTGATAGCAATTAAATATATGTTTAATTTTACACAAAACTGATAAAGTCTTTCCAAAGTGGTGGTACCATTTTGCATTTCTCTTCAAACGTGAAAGGTTTCTATTTAATGCCTATTTCTCTTTTCTGTCTTTTTAAATGTAGTGTTATGTATCTTTCAAATGTTACTTATTCTAAAAGGGTGTTCTCACTGTCATTTTAACTTGGATTTCCTTGTTGACTAGTGATGTGTAGAAATGTTTCTTTTGTGTATTTGTTTATTTGTTATTGGCTTCATACACAATTTTGATCAAGTCTTTTTAAATCTTTTGAATTGTGTTAAATTAAGTCTCTTGCCTTATTGTTGTGTTGTACAAACCATGTATTCCAGACACAAGTCACTGAACAGGTATGTGTATTGCAAATAATGTCTTCTACTATCTGGCTTATCTTTTCACTTTTGGACCATTGTCTTTGGAAGACCAGGTTTTAAGTTTTGTTAAAGACAAAAATATGAACTTCATTTAGGTTGTTCACCTAATATATATTTTTTTGCCTAAAATAAGATTTAAATATCTGCTTTCTTTTAGAAATTTATAGTTTTAACATTTATCTTTTAGGTTTCTGATCATATCTTAATTTTTCTATATGGATATATATAAGAATTGAGACTCTTTTTTTCTCATATGGGTATTCAAATATTTCAGAAACACTTGCTGAAAAAAATAATTGTTATCTTAATGACTTTGGCAATATTGTGGAAAATTTATGATCTTATATATATATTGGTTTATTTCTGGATTTATTATTGTGTTTTATTCATCTTTCTATTAAACCTTCTACCCGTGTTGTTGCTCTTAGGTGCCCTCCAGTCATTATCGACCCTGCCTACGACAGGCAAAATAGCTTCTTTGCTATTCATAGGGTTTTCAATGGCTGATTGTTTTTTGGGTGTGATTTGCTGGGTCCTTCTCCCAAGCCAACAGCACCTGGTGTTCTCAGACGGGTCTCCCACCCAAGTACTAACCAGACCCCACTCTGCTTAGCTTCTGATATCTGATGGGATAGGATGCTGCAGTGGTACTGGTGCAGTATTCTGCCTGCATTAGACTTCCTTTATTACTGTATTTTATGTCTTGAAAAATTCTTTGAAGAATGTTTGTATTTTACTTTTGTTTCTGAATGTGCTTCAAGAAATAGAATTCTATATTGACGGCTTGTATCTGTTATATGCTTCCACGTAGTTTTAAGTTTTTTCTTTAATTTTTCATCAACTGGTTTTTGATACAACTGTATGGTTTTCTTTGTATTTACTTTTTTAAGATTATTGATCTTTTTCAGTCAGTCAGTTAGTTTATTATTCTACTTGGTGTTTGGGGAGAGTCATCACTGTTTTATATTTTTATTCCAATCCAAGATCTCCTTCTCTTTAGTCTTTCCAGTATTATGTATGTTAGAGTTTGTAATATTTTCCCATAGGTTCCCTGATGCTACTTTATTTTTTCACTTTTCAGTCTTAGTTCTGGATCATTTTTGTTCACTTGCCTTCAATTTCTCTGATTTTTCCATCTATCTAATCTATAATTTAATAAATCTATAGTTTATTTCTTATTTCAGATGGCTACTACCACAGTCTAGGGATTGGATTTTTTTAAAAAAAGATTCTGAAATTATTCACTTATGCACTTATGGTAGACATTTTTTATTTTTATTTCATTGAATATATGTTTTAATCTCTTTATTTTCATTTATGGTATTTTTTTGTAAGAGTACATATAATGGGTTTCCATACATGTGTGTTACTGTGCATTGCTCATGTTCAACTTCACCACTACCCTCTTATAACCACCTCCTTCCACTGATCTAATCTAATTTACTTTTCAAAAAAAGTTTTTCCTACTGATTCAAAATATTGAATAATCTTGGGGTCTATTTCTTATGGTTGATTTAGATTTTTTATTTGGCATACATTTTTTCTGTGACTTTATATTTTCAGTCATCACTAAATTACTAACTTAACAATACTTTTCTATTTTTTCCTACATGTTAAAAATTTTTAGTGATATGTATAAAATCTGGTACCTATTATATCTTCTGAACATTTGCGACATTTTGCTAGTAGATACTTGCTTAAATTGTAAACATTCTGTGAGCTAGTGAGGTATTGGTTGAAAATTTGGTTACTAGAGGAATGTCTCATTTTCCCTATAAGTTAAAGGGGAAATCCTTATTCTTGATATATAGTATTTATTAAGAAACCATGACCCAGCCAGGCACAGTGCAGCATGCCTGAAATCCCAGCAGCTGGGGAGATCAAGGGAGGAGGATTACAGGTTTGATGCCAGAGGCAGCCTGTGCGACTAACAGGGAAGACCTTGTCTCAAAAATCATTCAATCAATCAATCAATCAATCAAAGGACTTGGTGTGCATCTCAGTGGTGGAGCACTTGGAAGCATGTGTGAGGCCCTGAGTTCAACTCTCAAGTACAAAGAAAACAGAAAAATGAAAGAAGAAGAAAGAAACAAAGAAAAAAGAAGACTATGATCCTCCTGAGGATTAATCTAAAGTTCAAGTTGTTTATCAATATTTTCTAAGTTAGTAGGATTCAAATCCTGAGTTCCATTTTCAGTGCTGTGTACAGCAAAGGATATCTGTCTCAGCTTTTATCCTCTGCTACTGTTTGAGTCTGTTCCATGCATATGAAGTACATGGAGCAGCCAAAAAACTGAGAAGAGTTTACAAACACACTTGGAAACTTATTCCTTTGTGCTTTCCTCCTCTCTCAAATTCCCTTCTTTGACTTATAGCCATTCTGACAGCCTAAATCTTTGTCCTGTATCATTCAATACAAATTGATTGATGCTTCTGATGGAGTTCTAGCTGTGCTTTCCCATGAGACTATAGAGTACTTTCTGAAAAAGTGCCTTATGAATAAATATCTCACCCTTATTTCAGGAATTCCTATCTTTTAAGGATTAAACCTGCCAGTCTGTGCCTACTCTGATGGGCTTTCTCCAAAATTTAATTGTTGTTGTTTTTGTTAGGTGCCATTGAGTCGTGCCTGACTCATAGCGATCCTCATAGGGTTTTCAATGGCTGATTGTTTTGATATTGCCTCTGGAATGGATTGCTATGTCCTCTTCCCATTTTTTGTGGTGCTGGATATCAAACCTGGGACCTTAGAGACTGCAGAGCAGCACTCTACCAACTGAGCTAAATCCCAGACCTCCAAATTTAATAGTTTTCTTAAAAATCGTATGTTTTGACTAGAATTTACAATTAATATCTTGGGGAAAGTTAGTCAATAAAAAAAACTTCTCTGTGAATTGGAGAATCTGGAATCTCTTTAGAGACATTTCTACTGAATTTCTACTTCTTATTACATGTATACATTAGTTATCTACTCCTTCAAATTTTGGTTGCTTCAAACAACAAAGATTTATTATGTCTCTGTCTCTGATGGTCAGAATCCAGCTGCAACATAGCTGGGTTGTCTTCCTCAGAGTCTTCTACAAAGCTGCAATCAAGGGATGCACAAAAACCTCTCAGAGCTCAAGTTAGGGAGAAATCTCAAAATCTCACTCTCATGGATATTGGTGGGCCTCTCAAGATATATAGTTGGACTTCCACATCTGAGGTTTCCACACCCATGGAGTCACCAAATAAAGATTTGAAAATATGTGGTAAAAGATATCGTGTGTGCACTGAACATGTACAGACTTTTCTCTCTTGTTATTATTCCCTAAACAATTGAGTATAACAACTATTCATGTAGGATGTGCAATTTATTAGATATTGTAAGTGATCCAGTGGTGACTTAAAGGATAGAAGAGGGTTTACATGGATTACATGCAAATACTGTGCCATTTTATATAAGAGATTTGAGCATGTATGAATTTGAGTATAAGCAGGGCATACTTGAACCAGTTCCCCATGGATACCAAGGAAGACTATACTCTCAAGTGCATTTCACTTAGATTTTGGCAACCTTAAGTTCTCACAGTATTGGACTAGAGATATAAGTATCTTGCCACATCAACTCTTTGTAGGTTACTCATAGCATGACAGCTTGCTTCCTCCAAAGTGAGAGTTCCAAGGGACAGGAAGCAAGATGGAAGCCATTCTGTCACCTAATCTCAGGCCTGACACCGTATTATTTTTGCCATATTGTGTTTGTTAGCTAGAATTTCACTAAGTCTAGTCCACCTTCAAAGGGAGGGGATTACACAATAGCATAAATACCAGAAGTCAAGGAACATTGGGGGTCATTTTAGAAATACCCTGAGAGGAAGAGAAATGTAAACACATTTCACTTCTTTCAAAGGCCTTTCTTTCTAAGGTAAAATATATTCTGAGTGTCTCTCTGAAAATGCTCTGTAAAATACTATGTAACACTTATGTATAAATATGTATTTTTATACATCTATAAATGCAGACATAGATCTATTTATATAGAAATATAATAATATATAGATATTAATTATGAACCCTGGATTGATTATACATGTAATATATAATATTTGTTATTTCTCATAAATATTATAACTTTATATATGTTTAAAAATTGGTCAGAATGCATAATTACTATCTGCAGGAGAATATTCATTATAAGACTTTTTTTTCTTACCAGAACTTGAACTGTTTTGAGACATTTTTGTTAAATATAATTATATTCTTCATTACATTATGGTTAGTATTTTTCTTTAATGACATAAAATGTATTATTATTATTTCCCTTCAATCTTTTGTGTTAATGGCCTGCTATATCATTATTCCATTGGTTACTCTCTTGAGACCAGTTTTTCAAAGTTATACACAGAAGTAATATTGATAAGACATTTTTTAACTTTATATGTCTTAATAGTTAAAGTCAATGAACTCATTAGTCTGTGCTAACATTTTTTTAAAAACTTGCCTAATTAATTGTTCCTCTATTTTTCCCTTTAGGGAATCATCATGCTGTAATGGTGGTATATAATTTGTCACGTGAAAAAGTGAATAAGGGGTGCCCGAATTAATAATCTCATTAAATTAAAAGTCTCTTTTTAGGACAGCAACATGTGGCCAAGTTAACATGTATACTATTTATTTGTGCTTTCTCTCAGTTCTCTTTATCAAAGGTTGGCAATCAGCTGCCCACTCCTTGCCCACATACATGCCATCTTCATGGCTTTATTTACCTTATTTTTTTGTAGCCAAATTATTTCTAATTCCATTTAATTAATTATATCTATGCTAAAGTTTGCTGGTCGTGGTGGCACGTGCTGGTAATCAATGAGCTGCAGAGGATGAGGCAGGAGGATCTCGAGTTTGAGGACAGCCTAGGCAGCACTTTTGGGAGATGGACCCAGCAACCCACTCCTAAAAATCAATCCGCCATTGAAAACCATATGAATAGCAGAGAAGCACTAACAATAGTGTTTCACCTGTTGTATGCAGGATCACTATGAGTCAGATACCAACATGATGGCACCTAACAACAACAACATCATGCTAAAGTTTGGTAGGTAACAAGTCGGACAATTAACTGGAAATTTCACAGAAATTTGTTAAGGGACATAATAAAATGATAAATATGTAAAAGTTTTGCTTCCACACATGACAAAATCTTTTTTCACTTTAAGGATGATGGGTTGGAATAACAGTCTGAGTTTGGAGTCATTTTGAGGAGGTCACCTGCTACCTGAATTTCCATTGTGAAAAGTACACCTGTGAATGTTGACTTTAGAAATGCTTATTAACCTGGCTGTACTTTAGTTTCTGCCTCTGTAAATAAAGGTTAATAACACTTCTTTCCTACCATCACTCATAGATATTAAGAATTAATGAAACAACATTTGGGAAATTCTTTGAACTCCTCAAGGGCATTTTTAACATTTTATCCCTAAGTCACAACCTCTTTTATACAATCTCAGAAATAATTTCACTAGTCGAGGAAGAGGTAGATAATCAAACTTAGGAACATTAATTTTTGGGGGGAGAATATAGTCTACTCCTACGTATTAATATCCCCCACACGTCTGTCAGTTTGCCGCACTGTGGGGGTTTGCGTGTTGCAATGAGGCTGAGAGCTCTGACACTGTAACCTCGGACATGAGCAAGGTTACCCGTGGTGGACAGGTTTCTGGCTGAGCTTCCAGACTAAGACAGAGTAGGGAGTAGGACCTGGCGAGCCACTCCTGAAACGACTAGCCATTGAAAACCCTATGGATAGCAAAGAGACACTGTCAGATATAGTGCCGGAAAATGAGCCCCCAAGTTGCAAGGCACTCAAAAGACTACTGGGGAAGAGTTGCCTCCTCCAAGTAGAGTTTACCGTAATGACGGAAATGGAGTAAAGCCCCAGGGCACTCAACTTGCTGATGTGGCATGACTCAAAATGAGGAGGAACAATTGTAAACATCCATTAATATATGGAACATGGAATGTATGTAGTATGAATCTAGGAAAATTAGAAATTGTTAAAAGAGAAATGGAGCACATAAACATTGACATTCTAGGCATCAGTGAGCTAAAATGGACCGGCATAGGCCATTTTGAGTCAGACAATCATATGGTCTACTATGCTGGGAATGATAAACTAAAGAGAAATGGGGTTGCATTCATCATCAAAAAAGACATCTCAAGATCTATCATGAAATACAATGTTGTCAGTGATAGAATAATATCCATACGCCTACAAGGAAGGCCAGTTAATATGACTATTATTCAAATGTATGCACCACTAAGGCCACAAATGAAGAAAAGGAAGACTTCTATCAGCTTCTGCAATCTGAAATAGATCAAACACGCAATCAAGACATACTGATAATCACTGGTGACTGGAATGCAAAGGTTGGAAACAAAGAAGAAGGCTCAATATTTGGAAAACATGGTGTTGGTGACAGAAACGAAGCTGGAGATCGCATGATAGAATTTTGTCAGACCAATGACATATCTAGGTAACAAAGACATGGAGACAGCTTATATAATTAAAATGTTGTTCAATCTGCATTTTAAGTATTAAGGTTGGCTTTTCACCTAAATAATTACTCAATGACTTTAACATTTCTACATTAAGTGAAAAAATGTCAGAAAAAATGTAGTGAATAATTTAACATGATGTGGTACTTTAAGAAACTTTTTTAGTTGGTACTCATTGGATTTTATTTTATTTTATTTTATTTTATTTATTTTCTGTGTTTCCTAACCAGGGAATTTGGTGTTAATAATTTTAGCAATGGGGATTTATTAAGGTATTTTCTGGACTTCACAGCTGCTACTGGCTCCTGGATCTTCCCAGCATTGAAGATACCAAACTTGATTCTGCAGAGTAATCAAAGAGTAGTCAACCATTTCTCCAGCCTTGGCTTATTATTTGCCTCTGTAGGAAGGTGGCTATTTCTTGAATGCTTCTTCCTGGCCAGTCAAAAATATGTAAGCATAAATTGAAAGATGTCTGAGAGTCTTTATTTTAGTGACAAATACATCTCAAGGGAGGTCTTTGAATTGAGAAGTTGTATTTTTCTCAAACCACTCCTTTGTATCACACTAGTGGATGGCTTAAGAGGCAATGATCTCAAAGAGTCTTTCTCTAGCCCCTCTATCCTTATAGATTTTTTCTCAATCCTTCCTCTTTCAAGTCCCTTTTAGAATGTACTGCAGAAAAACACCTTCAAAAGGAGCATTGATTTTATCAGAGACAACAGAATCCAATCTCATAAAAAGTGAGGATATGCTTTATGTTACCATGGCTTTGTCATTATAACTTTCAAAAATTATACTCCCCGTGGATATTTTGAGAAGAAATTTTTTTAGTAACTTAGATAACATTATAAATGTACATTTCCATATCTGTCCAAGGAGACATTAAAGAGTAGGTCTGACTTCCAGCTCATCATTAATTCTTAATCTTATTTATGGAAATGTTAGTCAAAATATAGTGAAAAACACGTTTAATTCATTTAATTAAAATAAATATAATTTAGGGACATATCATACAGAAAGCAACCAAATGTGTAATCATTCTAAGAGAAGTTTGATTCATGACAGGCAAAACCCTCACATTAGTTGCTTGACTGAAAATACTCAATTATCTGTTAATCTGTTCTTCACCTGCTTTACTAACCTCAGCATCTTATTCCATTTCCAGTTTAGTAAACACTAAATCTGTTGTATCTGCAGCCATACCACTGTGTTGTACCATCCCATCAGATCTTGGAAGCAAAGCAGGATTTGGCCTGGTTAGTACTTGGATGGGAGACCTCCTGGGAACACCAGGTGCTGTAGGCTTGGGAGAAGGACCTGGCATCCCACACCCAAAAATAATCAGTCATTGAAAACCCTATGAATAGAGAAACACCATCAATAGTGTTTTGCCTGTTGTATGTAGGGTGGCTATGAGTCAGACACCAACTTGACAGCTCCTGACAACAACAGCAAATCTGCTGTATGCATATCAATCTAATGTGACAACATCTGTTATAAGTGAAGATTATTTTGTCACAATGTCAACCTTTATAAGTAACGAAGCAGTTACTGCCTATGTAACTTAAGATTTGTGTGCATTGTCATTCTATTTTCCTTGCTGGGTCTTCTATTTGCTAACATTAGTATGAGTTGCCTCATATCAAAACAACCTTCAGTGCCCTATTACTCAGTGACTCAATGTCTGACTCAGATAGATCTGAATCAAGCTACAGAGTTCCAAAGTAACTTGCCTATTTCTTTATTGTCAGTTCCTTCAAATCTCATGCTCTCTTTCCTCAGAGTATCCACTCATCTCTACAGAAGACAAATCTTGGTGTATATCTGTACTGAAACTGAAATATGTAGAACAAAATCTATCATTTCCAGTTCCTTTGATCTTTTTAGACATGTCTCCACGTTGATGGGGCGGGAGGTTAGCTCAGTTGGTAGAGTGCTGCTCTGCACTCTCTGAGGACCCAAGTTTGATCCCCAGCACCACAAAAACAGGAGGACTTGGCAATCTACTTCTGAAGCATTCTCTAAATAATCAGTCATGGAAAATTCTGTGAGGATTGCTATGAATTGGGCCCAACTTGACAGAACCTAACAACAATAACATGATGTTTCCAACCTTGTCCCTTAGTTATGGTAAAGATTCATAGGTGCATCTTTTTAATTGTTTTAGAAATAAGAAGAGAAATAAAAAACAAAGGCATTCAATTTATCAATTGCCTATATAAGTAGCAGAATTTTAAACTGTAATATCCACAAAAATGACACTGTGACTGATAAGATCCTGCCCACTTCTTTTACTCCCTAATGAGTAACTGACAAGAGACTTCAAAGCCCACTCTAAAGAATAGATAGAGAGGGGCATAGCACAAACCTCAAGACTTAATATCATGTGTTTTCTTATGGTTACTATACAGTTCTAAAGGGTAGATGGCTATCTTAGTATGTTCAGGCTACCGTAACAAAATATTACAAACTAAGTGAGTGAATTGTTGTTGTTCTTAGTGGGAGTAAATTATAAGCAACCAAAAATTTTCTCAGAATTCTAGGGGCTGGAAAGTCCAAGATCAAGGTGCAGGCAAACTTGATGTCTGGTGAGGGTCTGCTTCTTGGTTTGTAAATGGATGTTTTCTTTTTGTAATCTTGATGGGGAAA
Source organism: Pedetes capensis (assembly GCA_007922755.1). Lineage (NCBI taxonomy): Eukaryota > Metazoa > Chordata > Mammalia > Rodentia > Pedetidae > Pedetes > Pedetes capensis. Next base: position 50,392 of record VMDO01009389.1, on the reverse strand, counting down.
AGGACAAAGGGTGTTTCTAGGTGCATATTCTCTCTCTCATGCTCCCTCTTGCTCTCCCTCTTGCTCTTCTCTCTTTCTCTTTCCCTCTCTCTCCTTCCCCTCTCTCTGCATGCACATATATATATATATATATATTTGTTGTTGTTGTCAGGTGATAGTGACCCTATGTGCAACAGAATGAAACACTCCCTGACATTGTTCAATGACCAGCACTATGTCAGTGCTTCTCTGCTATTCATGGGGTTTTCAATGGCTAAATGTTTTAGAAGTGGACTTCCAGGTCATTTTTGTGGGGCCAGGTTTTGAACTCAGGGTCTCAGAGCATGCAGATCAGCATTCTACCAACTGAACTAAACCACAGCCATATACATATATATATATATATATATATATATATATATATATCTCCACGCATACACACACATATATATTCACATACATATACACACATTTGCAAGGATTTATTTTGTTTCTTTATTTCAGAAGGTTCAGTCCATGATCATTTTCCAAAACATTATGTGGCAGAGCATGTGGCAGAGAAAAGCTGTTTATTTCATGACTTTTTTTTTGTTTTTCAGAAAAAAAGTGGCATGTAGGAAGAGGCCGGGGCAAGACAGGCCTACAGGATGCACCTTCAGTGACTTACTTCCTGTAACTAGGATATATCTCTTACCTTTCAGCAGCCCTCACCCCCTAAATAATACTATCATTTTACAAATCTATCCACTACTGTTTCTTTTATGAGGGCGCTAACTCCATGCATGGGGTCCCTTGCTTGTTATCTCATCACCTCTCAAAAGTTTCACTTCAAAGTGTCACCATACAGGGTCTAGGATCTCAAAATAGGAGCTTAGGGAGAGGAACATAAACTTTCAGTCTACACCAGTGGTGTCTTAATAATTATATATATATATATATATTTTCTGATTCACACTATCTTTCTTTTAATATATCTTCTGTTATCCTTAATTTTAGTCTGATAATCTTCATCCCTATTATTTAACCTTCAGAAAATAAAATGTTAAATACATATCAACATACTTATTTTTATATGTGTGTACATATGTATATGTTGTAAATGTGGATATTTATATCATTGTTTATATCAACATACGAGCAGATGTTAAATTACTATTATACTATTTTATGTGACAGTTACCAGAGTTCATATGATAGGTATGTCATAATAATTCATGTGACATATAACTATTTTAATGTGACAGGTGCCATGATAAACATTTTATATTTGTTATCATTCAGTTTTTGACATAATCATCTGTTTTTCAAAGAGATGTTGTTGTTAGGTGCCATTTCAGATGGATCTGACTCATAGCCAGCCTATGTATAACAGAATGAAATCCTTCCCTATTCTGTGCCAGGCATGGGATTATTTTTATGTTTAAGCCCATAATTGTAGCCACTGTGTCAATCCATCTACTTGAGGGTCTTCATTTTTTTTTTTTTTTTGGTGATGTTCCACTGTCCCAAATATGAGATCCTTCTCCAGGGATTCATCCCTCCTGACAACATGCCCAAAATATGTCAGACGCAGTCTAGCCACCCTTGCTTCCAAGGAGCACTCTGGTTGCACTTCTTCTAGGACAGATCTGTTGATTCTTTTGCCAGTCCACGGTAGATTCAATATTCATTTCCAGCACCAAAATTCAAAAGCATCAACTCTTTTCCTGTGTCCTGTTTTCAATGTTCAGCTCTCACAACCATATAATGTGACTGAAAATACCATGGCATGAGTCAGACACAACATCATCTATAATGTGACATCTTTACTTTTCAATACTTTAAAAAGGTCTTTTGCAACAGCTTTTCCCAATGCAATGTGTCTTTTGATTTCTTGACAGCTTCTTCCATGGATATTGATTCCAGAACCAAGTAAAGCAAAATTTTGGACAATCTCAATCTTTTCTCCATATCATGAAGTTGTTTACTGACCCAGTTGTAAGGATTTTTGTTTTCTTGATGTTGAGGCACAATCCATACTGAAGGCTGTGTGTCCTTTGATCTTCACCAGTAAATGTTTCAAATTCTCTTCAGTTTCAGAAGGCAGAGTTGTATCATCTGTTTAACACAGGATGCTAATGAGTCTTTCTTCTATCATGATGCCACATTCTTTTTCATAAAGTAAAACCTCTCAGATTATTTGCTCAGCATAGAGATTGAATAAATATGGTGACAGGATACAGCCCTGACACACACTTCTTGACTTTAAACAAAGCAGTGGTCTTTTGGAATGATTGTCCCCTGGTCAATTAAGTGTTCTGATATTCCCATTATTGACAGTGATATCCATAATTTGTTATGAGCCACACAGTTAAATACATCTGTATAGTCAATAAAACATAGATAGACATCTTTCTAGTGTTCTCTGCTTTTGACCAATATCCATCTGACATCAACAATGATGTCCCTGGATCTATGCCCTCTTTTGAATTCAGTTTGATTTTCTGGAAGTTCCCTGTCTATACACTGCTGCAGTGGCTTTTAAATTATCATTAGAAAAGCATTACTTGCATGTGATATTAATATATTTTGATAATTTTCACATTCAGTTGGGTCCCCTTTCTTGGGAATAGATACAATTATGGATCTCTTCCAGTCACTTGGCCAGGTGGCTGTTTTCCTAATCTTTTTCTGTAGACAAGAGAGCACCTGCAGTGCTATAACTGTTTGTTGAAACATCTCACTGGTATTCCACCAATTCCTGGAGCCTTGTGTTTCATCAATTCCTTCAAGGCAGCATCCACATCATCTTTCAATACTATTAGTTCTTGATCATTTGCAACCTCTTGAAATGTTTGGTCATTCATTAATTCTTTTTGGTACAATGACTCTGTATATTCCTTCCATCTTTTTTGATGTTTTCTGCATCACGTAATATTTTCCCTGAAGCATCTTTCACTATTGCCACTTGAGGCTTTAATTTTTATTAAATTCCTTAAGTTTGAGAAAAACAGAGCATGTTCTTCCCTTTTGGTTTTCCATCTCCATCTCTTTGCACAAATCACTAAAATATTAGGTTTTGTCAACTCAAGCTGCCCTTTGAAATCCTCTGTTTAGTTCCTTAACTTCATCATGTATTCCTTTTACTATAGCTGCTCATCATTCAAAGTAAAGTTTCAGAGTCTCTTTTAACATGTAATTGGTCTTTTTTTCTGTAGTTTTAATAACCTTTTGCTTTCTTCATGAATGATATCTTTGATACCACGCTACAACTCATCTGGTCTTTGATCATTATTGTCTGTTGTATCAAATCTTTTCTTGAGATGGTCTCCAAACTCAGGTGGGATATACTCAAGGTCATACTTTGGCTCTCATACATGTGTTCTAATTTTCTTCACTTTCAGTTTGAACCTGCACATGAATAGTTGATGGTCTGATCCACAATCAGCACCTAATCTCATTCTGACTTTTGATAATAGTCTGGTTCCACAAATGTGATCAGTTTGGTTCTTGTATGTTCCATATATGGGAAAAGGACATGGCAATCCACTCCTGAGGCAATCATGAAACAATCAGCCATTGAAAACCCTATGAGGGCTGCTACGAATCTGACCCAACTTGAAAACACCTACTAACAACAACATTCCATCTGGTAAGTTCTATGTGTATTATTGCCATTTACACTGATGAAAAAATGTATTTGCAAAGAAAAGGACAATGGGCTGACATAATTCTACACTGCAATCTCCAACATCATGTCTGTCACCAAGGTCATATTTTCCAACTACTGAGCCTTCTTTGTTTCCAACTTTTTCATTCCAGTCACCCAAATTTGTCAGTACATCCTGATCACATGTTTGCTCTATTTCAGATTGCAGAAGCTGGTAAACGTCTTCCATATCTTCATTTTGGGCCTTAGTGGTAGATGTGTAAATGTGAATAATAGTCATATTAACTGGCCTTCCTTGTAAGCATATATATATTATTCTATCACTGACAGCATTGTACTTCAGGACAGATCTTGAGATGTCTTTTTTGATGATGAATGCATCCCTATTTCTCTTTAATTTGTCATTCCAGCACAGTAGACCATATGATTATCTGATTCAAAATGGCCCATGCCAGTCCATTTTAGCTCACTGATGCCTAGAAATGTCAATGCTTATGCACTTCATTTCCCTTATGAGGATTTCTAATTTTCCTAAATTCATACTATATATATTTCACATTTCAATTATTAATGGATGTTTACAGTTGTTCTTTCACATTTTGAGTCATGCCACATCAGCAAGTGGATGTTACTGGAGCTTTGCTCCATTCTTACCACTAAATCTGTACTCTGAGATGGGTGTGGTGGCACACACCTATAATCCCAGTGGCTCAAGAGGCAGAGGCAGGAGGATTGCAAGTTCAAGACCAGAGGCAATCTGTGTAACTTAGTGAGATACATTCTCAAAAATAAGAAAATGGACCGACAGTGCAGCTCAGTGGTCCAGCACTTGCAGACCATGCAAACGCAAGGCCCTGGGTTCCACACCCAGTACTGAAAAAAAAAATCTGTACTCTAAGGAGGTAACTCTTCCCTAGTCATCTTTTGAGAGCCTTTCAATCCGGCAGAGGCCCTCATTTTCTGGCATTATATCTGACAGTGTTTTTCTGCTATTCATAGGGTTTTCATTGGCTAATTATTTTGAGAGTGTGCTAGCTGTGTCCATCTCCCTATCTGTCTTAATCTAGAAGTTCAGCTGAAACCTGTATACCAATATCACCCATATTATAGTAATATCTTTTCATTTCCCATGAGACAATAAACTTTTTGATGATGGCCACCTCTGTCTTTTCTTTCTTATATATCTTAAAGTAACTGTACTTGTGGCTGTGAGAAATAAATCAGGACTGCAGGATGATAACAGATTGAATTGCTTGTTGTTATGTTTTGGAAATGAAGTATCCCCCAAAGACTCAAGTGTTGAAGGCTTGATCCCTGAGGCAGCAGTGTTCAGAGGTGATCCAATCATGAAGGCTCCACATCTACCAGTTGATTAATCCATTAATAGATTTATAGCTGAACGGATGATTGGGGGTGGACCCTAGTTGGAGGAAGTTGTTGTTTGGGGGTATACACTGGAGGTATGTCTTTGGAGACTGTATCTTGTCCCTTCCTCTCTTTCTCTCTGCTTCCTGGCTGCCATGAGGTGAGCAGCTTTACTCCACCGTACCTTTCTACCATGGTGCCCTGCGTCACCACAGGCCCAGAAACAGTGGAGCCCGCAGACCGTGGACTAAAACCTCTGAAATCATGAGCCAAAACAAACCTTTCCTTTATTAAGTTGGTTTTCTCAGGTATTTTGTCACACATTAGTAGCAACAAAAAGCTACTAATACAACTATCATCTTGCAGGAGTGAAAGCTTGAGTCATTTTTAATTTTCTTTAAAGGGAAACATAAAGTGATTTTTTCCTCATTGAATATATAAAATGAGTTTTCTATGTACATCAGTTATTCTGTTCTACCTCAAAGCCTGGATCATTAGCGGTCTGATTCCTACTTCCTCAATTATCTACTTCATGGTCGTTACTTAAATGTCACTTTTTCAAGGAAGATGTTTGTTATCTTCCACCTCAGATTCCATCAATTCCATGTTATCTCTATTGGCCTTCTGTATTTCTCATTTGTGTTATTCATCACAATTTTATTTAAATAATTAATAGTGTGATCAATCATTTAATGTCTGTCTCACCCCTTTTTATCCAATAACAGTACTGGCTCTGGAGTGCAAGGGTTCAGTCAACATCAATTTTTGTTCTTTCTCTCTAGACATCTAGCATAAGCTGTAAAATTATAGATTAGGGACTCAATACATATTGATATAATAAAAGAATGAATATAGAAGTGAATGACTTAAGGTAAATTTGACTTGGAGATGATAATGTCAAAATGAAGTCAAATCTGAATGATATCATTTGGAGACAATAAAAAAATGCCTATGACAGATTGTAAGGCATTCAGGAAATATTGAAATTGCTCAGGGAAACTACTAAGTTTCTACCAACAGTTCTTGATAGGGATATCTCTCTCAGAGATATTATACTCCACAATCTCATTATATATATAAGAATATACAACACAGAGGCACACATACATACACACCACTACATACACTATCTCAGAGGCTAAAGAGTGACAGTCACCAAAGAACAGAAGGAAGAAATTTATAATAGCCTTGATAACTTGGAGATATATATATATATATATATATATATATATATATATGATTATAAAACATAATATGTAACCTAGCTATTGAGGGTATTGTCAAGGCTATGACCATTTATTTATAGTATATAACTTATTCATGTGGTCATCTTTTAGATGTTTGTTTTTCCTACCTAATTATAAACTTGTAATGGGGCTTTATAGGGACTATGTGAAGTAATACTGAGACTATGCTTGTTTTATTCACTGTTGAATCTCCACTGGCTGATACAGAAATGACATCAATATGTACATGCATGAGTAAGTGAATGGAAATGTTAGTAAATCAAGTTGGGTAAATCAAGGCCAGTAGAGAAAACAATTAATGGGAAATACACAGTAAGCAACTTAAAAGAAAGATCCTTGATCCTTATAACAAGAGTAGCAATTGATAGCATATTGACAATTTGTACATTGTTTGTATAAATATTAGGATTATTGGCTAACTTATTACTGTTTTAAAAGAATTACACACTTTTGAAGCATCTTTTGTAGTCTCTATCTAGCATTGTGTCAAGCACATGGAAAAGAGTTAATATTTTTGACTCAAGTTTGAGTGCTTGCACCCATAGCTCACTGGCATCAGATCTCATCACATTTCAGGAGCTAAACAGGGTTGGGCCTGGTTAGGACTTGGATGGGAAACCACCTGGGAATACAGGGTACTATAGGCTTGGAAGAAGGACCTGGCAGCCCATTCTCAAAACAATCAGCCATCAAAAACCCTATGAATGGCTGAGAAGCACTGACAATAGTGCTGGGCATGGCACAATGTTGGCCTCTTCCCTCTCTTGTGCAGCTTTTATTCTCCATTCTTTCTGATGCCCTCAGGATTTCTTTCATAAGCACAAACAGAACCAAGCTATTGGTGTTGCCATAGCAACACCTAAACTTAGGAATTTCATGTTCAATCTTCTCTGCTTTATTTCCTCCTACAGAAAATACTTTCCCAGATCACTGACGTTGAAATAGGTCCTACTCCAATTTTAAAACCGAAATAGAAAAGAGGTAATCAGTAAATTGGCTAACCCCTGCAATTAAGAAAAATGAGGCAAGAATAATTGAAATCTCTAACAACTTTAGATAAACTGTGTTTTTACTATTGTTTGGGATTTTTTCTAAAGTTACTCTCTGACTTTCTGACTTTAGATAACTTATTTTTTCTCTCAACTTTAAAAATAATTACATATATGTTTTGAAGAACCCCAGAGAATAAAGACACTATGGCTACATTTCAGACAGGAGAAAAGAGACTCAAGGTTGTTGCAAGGGGAGGACACATCTCCCAGGGAATCAGCAACATGAAGCCTTCCCAGACTAAGCCCTTCTCAGCTGCTGCCTGTCCCTCTAACAATTCCGTTTAGCACTTGGGTATTTCTGAACAGCTGAGGTTGGCTTTTTACTCTTATAATTAAAACAACAAATGACAGAAATATCTCTTTATTGTTTGATGTAAGTATTAACTAAATTTTTTCCTCTGGGACAGCAGAGACCAGGTCTTCTATGTTTCATAAAACTTTTCATTATGGAAAGTGAATATTACATTAGAATCAGCCTTCTGCACAGATGGAAAAAATTTAAGATATTTTGAAAAAAAACCTCTTTAATGGAAACCCTTTCTTAGAAAATATCAATGTTTCTAACTTACCCTTGATCTTCTCTGCCACAACGGAGATGCAGGGGGTTGGCAATCCCTTCTGGCTAGTTCTTCCCTCACTTGTCACTGAAGTTCTCTGAGAGATAATTATTTAAACCTCAATCCACCCTTGCTGGTTGTCGTATCCCATTTCTTGGCTATCAAGATCATATCCCTTCCAGTTTGTTGCAAACTCTGCAGCTTCAGACTTTAGAGTCTTTTCATAGCTTTCTTAGTCCAGACTTCTCCTAGACCTGCAGTTTGAAGGAGCTACTTACTGGTAACATAGAAGTGGAACCTGAATGACTCAATTCTAGCATTTTCTCTCTTATCAGACTGAGATCTCTTCACTAGCAGCAATGAAGGCTGACTGTGACACTATGCTTTTTGACAGCCACCATACTAGTTGGTAGACATGAGATGCAGAACAAAAACATTCAAAATAAATGAATAAGTGGGGTTTGTTGTTGTTGTTAGGTGCCGTCGTGTCAGTATCCGACTCATAGCGACCCTCTGTACAACAGGGGAAACACGATTGTCAGTGCTTCTCTGCTGTTCATAGGGTTTTCAATGGCAGATTGATTTTTGGGGGGAGGGGGTTGCCAGGTCCTTCTCCCAAAAATGGAGTTTATATCTTCTTAATTAAAGGAATATGTTCTGCTTATGTAGAATAGACTATGTGTCATAGAATGAAGATTAATTTTCAAGTAAGCAAGATGTATATAGCCCTTTACCTGGAGGTAAAAACAGTACATATGAAAACCCAAACATTAAACATAGGACGTACAATGCTTAAGAATCTAAAAGAGTCCCTGTGTGGTTCTAGAGTGTGGTAAGGGCAAAAGAATATGTTTTTCTATGAGATTTCAGAACAGAGATTTCCACCATCAAGTCACTACTTGTCTTCACTATGTTTTATGTGGCTTCTTTCATTTTCCAAACATATTCAAACTTGGTTAGCTTGATCCCTCTATTACATGTTTTGAAACAGTAACTGCAAGACAGCATTTTAAGAGTTTTCTAAATTTGAGAGAAAATATGGATAATTATCATTCAATATAAAACATAAGATCTAAAATCAGGGAAGTGTTTCGATCTGCTGTACCTAGGATCACTATGAGTCAGATTCAACTCAAGGGTACCTAACAACAAAAACAAGTGTGTACATTTTTTCCAAGTTGAAAGATAAATTCTCTGCTTTAGTTTTATCAGTCATTTTTCCCTTAAGAGAAGATCTTACTATGAGGAAGAAGAAAGAAAATAAAGAATATAGATTTCTGAAGTTTTCAATAAAGGATCAAAAATATTACCCAAAAGTGTTAATATGCAAACTCTGCACAATTTTAGGTAGACTCATTTCTTGTTTAATATTGTTCATAATTCCTTCACAATATCACCAGGAGTCCTAATGAAATATTATCTATTACTAGCCAGTTTTCCTTTGGATTTGATTATGCCAGCTCAGAGGATCATGATCATCACACCAAGTACTGATTCCAGCAATCAGATTACAATCCCCAATCATGTCTACCTGAGACAATCTCTAAGGCCAAATATTTACCACTAATGACTGCTGGCTGATTATAAATATACTAAGGAAAACTGAGCCAAAATAATCTTAAAATGTGTGTTTTAAGAGTAACAATCACTTTGTTGAGACATTTTTGCTATATATTAGAGCATGTATATTATTCCAGGGGCTGGGATTTAGCTCAGTTAGTAGAGCACTGCTCTGCAGTCTCTGAGGTTCTGAATTCGATTTCCAGCACTTCAAAAAATGGGAGAAAGATGTGGCTATCCACTCCTGAGGCAATCCTAAAACAATCAGCCATTGAAAACCCTATGAGGGTCACTATGAGTTGGACACGACTTGATGGCACCTAACAACAACGTATTATTATTATTACAGTTTTCTTTACTATCACAAAATACCTAAAGCAGACTACCTTGGAAAGAAGAAATTGTATTTTGGCTTATAGTTCTGGAGGTGCAGTGTCAATGGGTTACATCTACAGATGGCTTTCTTGCTGGAAGATTTCAGAGATACCACAGAGCATCACAATGGAAATGACAAGGAGTATGCAAGTATATGCATGTTCACCTGGTGTCTTCTCCCCCTCCTTTTTCTTTTTTTTACCCAACCACTAAGATTCAATAATGGAGCTCCACCTTAGTGATTTTATCTAGTGTTAATCATTTCCCAATGCCTCCACTTCTAAACAGCATAGCTGGATTAAATATCCACTCTTTTAATTCCTAGCAATAGGGATTAAATTTCAACATGAAGTTTTGGAGAACACGCAAACTATACTCAATGAGAACATCAAGTGAGACCCTATTTTACATTTGCAAAGCAGTAACATGTCATCATACTGAGAACTTTTTGTGAATATATAATTAGCAACTTGTATTATGAGAAAATTCTTATGAGATGAAAAAATAAACAAAAATGATCATATATGATGGTATACATTTCATAAATAAGGTAAAACAGGGATTTATAGTATAGGAGGATAGTACAAATTTACCTATGGAGTAGAATAGCTGAGTTAAAGTCTCCAAAGAAAACATAATAATTAAATTCTTAGTATACTGTTGTTAAAAATCACTATTTTTCTTTATAGTTCCAACATACAGTGTATGTAATGATGTCAGAACATTTCTTCAGTTATCATCATTACCCCAATGCAATATTTCAAAAATAAATCCAGGAAGAACAAGCATGGCTGATCTTACAGTCATACAATTCAACCTTACTTTTTCTTACTTTTTCTTTCAAGGTGTTTTCCCTATCACTTAAGATTCACGGAATGAAATGCGTCTAGTCTCTTGTACATTTCCCACAGTAAATTGTTAAGTTTAAGGAATGTAATTATAAGACAAATAAAGTCCCACAGACACTTAAGGAAGAATCGAAGAGACTTCAGGAGTTATAGATGTCACTTTATGTCACTTTAAGCAAGACCAAAGAAAACAAAAACGTTCTATTTCCCTTTTTCTCATGATCAATGTCATGTTTAGACTTGAAGAGAGGGCTCCCTTGCCCTCGATTCTGTGCTTGATAGCAGTATTCCTCAACATGTGTTTGATCAAAAATTAAATTTTTACTTCCAATTCTTTTGGATAAATATTTTCATAAAAAGTAGCAACAATATTATGGCAATCACAAAGTGCAATAACAGTTTCTGCATGCTTATTCTCAATTCCCAAAGCTTTCTCATGGCCAAGAGCTTATGCACTGGCACCAAGTGCGCAACTTAATTTTGACTGGCATTTGTTCAGATAACGCAGCATAGTATAAACAAACACACAAAAAAGGACAAATTTATTAAAGATCACATTGACATCAGGTCTGGTATCCAGTGTAGTCACTGTATAACTCACAACTCTACATGTCCACTCTCATGATAGCACTCAAGTCCAAGGGATACCAGGGCTTTACCTCACCTATGGATTAAAGTCCCAGGAAGGAAGAGGGATGAGCACAGTTACATGCCACACAGGTTAGCGCATTATCCTACTACCACTAATACTGAAGACAGCAGCTTCTTTGGAATGTGAGGAAGATGTGAGCACAGGAAGTATTTGTATGAGAGAAAAAATTAACTTCTCAAATATTTCTTCTCTGTTATTGATTGTATTAAATTCATGCATTAAAATGCTTAATTTCCCAGCAATGTCACACATAAGCTTCTTTTGTTCTTTTTGTTCTGATACCTGTTCCCAGATATATGATAATGCTGTTGCATAGGGTCAGTGAGGGACTTATCCTCCTAAATATATTCATAGCTTATATTCAAGTATTCAAGTATTTTCATAGCTTGATGTGTCATTCTTTTTTTACCAAATAACATTTTGTTTGATGGCTGTACTGAGTGTGTTTATCCATTCACCCACTGAAGACCATCATAGTTACTTCCCTTTTTGTGTATTATAAAAAAATAAAATTGGATGTCATGAAACATTTGAGTAAAGTGGGGACAAAAAAAGGCCAAAGCTCCAAAGAATACAAAAAAAAGGCACATGAAGGCTAAGAAACTGAGTAGATTGTTCAGAAGCTTCCAAGCATTGAGAATACAGATGTTCAAGTTGAAGTTCTGTTGTACTAGAAGGGATATTTTAACTCTTCAAGCTTCTGGTAAAATCTTGGAGAGGATTCCATTTTAGAAGTAAAGGCCATGCCCTAAAATGAAGGAAATTTACCTAGAACTAAGTACAAAACCAAAATAAGGATGTTATAACAAAAACATGGCAACTTCATTAAAGATGACATTGATGTTCGTATTGTCAGTTCTGGTATCCAAATTGTTTTTGTTGTTGTTAAGTGTAGAGTTGGTATCTGACTCACAGAGACCCTATGTATGACAGACAAAACTATTGTTGTGCTTCTCTGCTATTCATAGGGTTTTCAATGGGAGATTTTTTTGGGGGGAGTGGGTTGCCAAGTCCTCCTCCCAAGTATCAAAATTAAGCATCATATAACTCACAATTCTAAATGTCCACTCTCTGCAAAAAAAATTATCTTTCTAATCAAGGTGATATCCCTGTAACTTAACAAATTTCTAGGAAAATACTCAATAATCTTCATAGTAAAAATTAAAAAATCAGAGTTTCTAAAATATAAATTTGCTTTATTCAGTACATAAAACAGAAGTACTATATATGAGGAAGTAAGAAATTTTATGAGTTGAGATTTACCTCAGTTGGGACAACGCTGCTCCACACTTTTTGAGGACCCAGGTCTGGTCACCAGCACCACAAAAATTAGAAAAGGATGTGGCAATCCACTCCCCCAAACAATCTAGAAACAATCAGACATTGAAAATCCTATGAGGGTCATTATGTGTTGGACCCGACTTGACAGCACCTGACAACAAGAACACCTATAATTAAAAGGGACACCAAGTTAGAAGAGATGACAAAACAAATGACAGAACTATTGGAATTATCAGAGAAAGGCCATATTAACTAAGTAAAATATGTGAATGTTTCCATAGTTAAAGATGTATATAATGAGGAAATGAATGGAATATATTATGAGAAGTATGTTGTTGTTGTTGTTAGGTGCCATGGAGTTGATATCCAACTCATAGTGACCCTATGTACAACAGGCAGAACACTATTGTCAGTGCTTCTCTGCTATTCATAGAGTTTTCAATGGCAGATTGTTTTTTGCAAGTGGACTGCTGAGTTCTTCTCCCATTAGAAACATACAGCCTCTAAAACAATGAAATGCAAACTAGAAAATGAAAAATACATTACATGAAATAAAAATAAATCACTTGGTGAGCTTGATAGGAGACCATATGTAGTAAAAAGATCTGTGGAAATTATAAAAATTAAAACCAAAAAAAAAGAAAATTGAAATAAAATATTGAGATTCTATGATGTTAACATTAAATATTTTGATATTGAAATGATCTAAAATGGAGCATCAGATAAGAGAGGTCAAAATAAACTCCCTCAATGTTTAATGGCCTAATATCAAGTAATCTACCAAATGAATCATAGGAGAACCAGAAGAGAAAAACATAGAGAATGCAGACAAATAGCACTGTGGCACATGCCTGTAATCCCAGCCAGGCAGCAAAGTGGAAGCAGGAGAATCCCTTGTTTGAGGCCACAGGCAACTTACATAATTTATTGAGACTCAGTCCCAATAGTAAAAAGTTGAAAGCAAGAAAGGTAGAAAGAAAGGAAGAAAGAGAAAGAAATAGGATAAAAATATTTGAAAAATAATGTACAAATTCTTCAAATATAATTAAAAATAAGAACAATCCATAGATTAATAAATTCTAATCAAGTTTGTATGTTCTCCTTTATTGTTTTATATTTGCTTATGATAGACTATTTCAGGACTATTTTCTCTATCATAAGCAGAGAATAATGTCTAGATATCTTCTCCATCCATATATATTATCACTTGTTACCAGCTTTCCATTGACAAACAATATATGGGCAGAATTTCTGATTTCATAAATTGGTACCATTAATTCACTCAAGTAATATATATGTATACATATATATGTATATATTTGTATACATATGCATATGCTAAACAGTCATACTTAACTTACAGTTAATCATTAATGACTCTTAAAAGGGTCACATTATTCTTGATAGTTTTATATAAGAAAACTAAGTCATGAAGCTATTCATACAGTGAATGATAGATGTAAGGTCTACATACATATATTTTCAACTCCAAGAAATTGCTAACAGCTATTGTGATATTTATATGGTTCTCCAAGTCAGGCATCTTCATCTACTAGATAAAACTCCTAAATTTAAATTATATCAAATAATTGACACCATACTGTAAGTGTATATTAATCAGAAACCCTTAGGAAAATGTTTTTTGATTTCCATAGAATAAATAGATTCCTAGGTAAATTACTTTTCAAAAAATATTTTTAACTTCAATCATTCACAAACAGCCATGTTTGGAACATTCAGAATGTTAGAATATAAAATATTTATTACATAATATTCCTTTTAGATTTTATAAATGATTGTGAAAGTTATTTTGTCAGTTGTACTTAGAGAGTAATGTCTGATTTTAGGCACAATTGAACTATATACATTCAATGTGGGCTGAAACTTAAAATAAATCTGTTCTTCTAGTAATAAGTTGTAAATGTCAAATATGACATATAATATTACAAAAAATCATAAAAAACTTTCTACAATATAGTAGTATTTTATTATGTCAATACCAAAATTCCATTATTTCAAAAGCTATTTTTGCCTATAAGGTTTAGGTTTATTGTTTGGCACACTGGTTGTTAAATTTCAGTACCATGGGAAAGAAACTTTAAAAAATGAATTGTAGAGAGAAGATTCTGACATTTACAGCATGATTTGTATAGCCAAAAATGTGTCAGAAGTGCAGGAAAAACAGGTATCCTCACTGGGGAACTTGCTTGCCATGGAATCTAATAGTAAGGTCCTAGCTAGTCTTCTTCATGAAGTGAGCAATACATACAAATCCAACATTTAGGATATTTTATATGATCTCTGCAAATTTTGAAAGATACTGGAGAATTTTTAACAACAAAAAATAAATTCTATTCAAATATAAAATTAATCCTGTAGGCCTCAAGGCACAAAAGTTTATTGTGAGGTATCAATCTAAAGATGAACTATGCTTTAAAAACAGATATTTGGAGATTATAAAATGAAGCAAATTTAATCTTCTTGATGGCTGGTGGTGATACTTCAAAGATGTCCTTGTCTTAATCCATAGAATCTGTGACTATGTTAGATTCCATGATAAAAGTTAATTAAGGTTTTAGGTGGAATTAGGACTAAAAAATCAGTTGCTTTTTCTAAGATGATTTCAGGGGGCTCAATGTAAGCCTATGTGTTCTCTAAGTGGAAGAAGAAAGGAGAAGAATGAAAAAGATTTGTAGATGCTATGCTATTGGCTTTGCACACGGTACATGGGGCCATGAGTCAAGAACTCTAAGCACCTTTAGAAGCTAGAAATGATTCTCCCAAAGTCTCAACAATCCTTCAATCTTTCTGACACTTTGATTTTACCCTACTTAGGGCCATTTTGGACATCTGACCTCTAGAACTATAGGATAACAAATCTGAGTTGTTTTAAACCACCAAATTTGTAGTAACTGTTCAAAGTGGTAATAAGAAACTAATATGGAAAGTTTGTCATGTCACTAAAATAGACCAAACTTCAATCAAAATTCAAAGTTTAAGAGTCTAATTTTTCCAAATAACCAAACTGAAGTATGACTATTTCATAAACTGAATATTTTATGAATATTTTATCATCTATGGGATTTAGCTCAATTGGTAGAGCACTGTGCTGCAGTCTCTGAGGTCCTGAGTTCAATTCCCAGCACTGCAAACATGGGAGAAGGACTTGGCAATCCACTCCCAAGGCAATCCCGAAACAGTCAGCCATTGAAAACCCTTTGAGGGTCGCTATGAGTTGAAAATGACTTAATGGCACTTAACAACAACAGTCATCTGCAGGCATTAATAAAAGTTTAAGTGATGAACACTTATGAAAAATGCAAATACTTCTGGTGTATAGAAAGATGTTAAGTCAAGCCAGGGAGTTCCCAGTTGGTCCCAATTATGCCTAAACTTCACATAACTATTTTAATCACTCATCAAGCAAAAATTTTGGATCAATGGGTACTATTATATTTTTACATATTAGGTGAGAAACATATTGCAATTAACTGAGCAAAAGATTTTCATCCATAATAAACATTTTCAAATGTTCCTCCCACACTTAAATTGTGCTCATCAGCTAATGTACCATCTGATGATTTGTCAAAAGTCTATGAAAACACAGAGCTAAAATAAAAGCTTATATTTAAAAATGTTCCCAATTCCGCTCTATTCAGAGAATGTCATTTTTATTCTTATTTTTGTAGCTCAATGAGAAATTTTCTTCAATCATTGCAATATCTTTCCTGTATGTTTAAGATATTCTATTAGATATCTAAAATGTTAAATTTTTATATATTATTTTAATTGGCCTATTATCAGTACTAAAAATGAAGACAGACACTTCAACAATTTAAAAGGTTGCTGATAATTGGATCATTACAAAATAATACTGATGTGCCTAAATCTGTCTGGTTATTTTACTCCTTTTTTTACTCACTTTAGTGCATAGGCACTTTTACTGGATTTTCAAAATTTTGTAAGTGATAA
Source organism: Pedetes capensis (assembly GCA_007922755.1). Lineage (NCBI taxonomy): Eukaryota > Metazoa > Chordata > Mammalia > Rodentia > Pedetidae > Pedetes > Pedetes capensis. The sequence continues at coordinate 33,855 of VMDO01009389.1, read as the reverse complement.
GACTAATTTATCCAAGATTTTCTGGAGGGATTGGGGAGGGGATGAGTATTACACTACATGGCATTCAGCTTTTCAACTCCCATATTTTCATTCTCTCTCCCTGTTTTCTAGCCATCTCTTCCTTCCCTTCCTTCCTTCCTTTCTTCCTTCCTTCCTTCCCTCCATCACTCAATGTCTCTCTTTCCTTCCATCTGTCCTTCCTTCCTTCCTTCCTTCCTTCCTTCCTTCCTTCCTTCCTTCCTTCCTTCCTTTCTTCATTCCTGAGACAGGATCTCTATATATAACCTAGGCTGGCTCATAATTTGCTATACAGCTCAAGCTGTACTTGAACTCATGACCTTCTTGCTTCACCCTCCCAAGTGCTGGGATTACAGGCATGCACTCCTGTGCCTGGCCATTCTTTATTTTTAACTCTTCTTCTCCCTAGTTTTCTTTTCAGTTTTCAAATTTGATTCTTAATGTATGTCACCCTAGTTGGTAAACAAAAGATATCTTAATTTCCATTCTCCTTAGAAAATAGCAGCTATTTATGAATTAGACATAATTGCTATTAATAACTTTTTAAAATTTCCTGTCACAACAGGATGCTTGAAGTTAGTTGGCTTTGAAAACTATTACACTGTGAAAATAACACCCTTTCTTATCTACTGAGAATTAGCTAAATACCAATCCAGAATTAAGTGATGAAAAAGCATGCTCTGCTATGTACTAAGGCTAAAATTGAATGTTATTCCCAACTCTGTTGCTAAGGGCTTTGTGGCCTTATGAAAGTAAGTTAATTATGCTAAGCCTCAGATTTTCCAGCCTTAAAATGAAGGGGCTGACCTAGTCAGCCCCTAGTGTAGTTCCTGGCCTCTATAATATTTGGAGATTCAGCCTAATCTTCTCCACTATTGCACTTTATTTTTTTTTCTGGGGAAGCAAATGGTAAAAACTCTTGTAGCACACAACTAAGAGTAATACCTAAAAGAGCAGAATTTGAAGTATTATAGCAGATATTTAGAAAACTGAACTTAATCTCCTCTGAATGATAAAATGGGAGAATGAGACATTTGACAAAAGTGAAGAATGAAGCCTGGCATAAATATGTCAGGTTGAAAGGAATGTGTCAAATTTGACTTGGCTAAAGCATAGTCTATACTTTGAAACCATGAAAAGTAAGTTTCAACTGGCGTGGTAGTGCCTGAGTTTGTCAACACTGAAAGATTTGGCAGAGAAATCTAGATTTACTTCATAGATAGCAAGAAGCTACTGTACTTTTAAGAAAGGAATGGTATGACGAAAACACAATGAGGTCTGATAGTAACATACAGAACCTATATTTAGAGGAGAAAAAGCAGGAAAGGAAGAAAATGGAAGTAGAATAAATGAGTTAAAATATTTCTGGTGTATGTAAAGCCTTATATTATGTGTGTCAGGTAATGGCTGTTATAAGGTGCTGTTGAGGTGTCTGACTCATAGTAACCCCAGGTATAAGAGATGAAACACTAATGTCGTGCTTCTCTGCTATTCATAGAATGTTCAATGGCTGATTGTTTTTGGGGAGTTGGGTTGCCAGGTCCTTTTCCCAAGCCTACAGCACCTGGTGTTCCCAGGCAGTCTCCCATCCAACTACTAACCAGGCCCAATCCTGCTTAGCTTTCGAGATCTGATGGGATCGGACACAACAGTGGTATGGCTGCAGGCTATGTCAGGTGGTTGTTGTTGTTGTTAGGTGCCATTGAATTGGTATCTGATTCATAGTGACCCTCATAGGGTTTTCAATGGCTGACTGTTTCAGGATTGCCTTGGGAGTGGATTGCCAGGCCCTTCTCCCATTTTTGCGGTACTGGGAATTGAACTTGGGACCTCAGAGACTGTAGCGCAGCACTCTACCAACTGAGCTAAATCCCAGCCCTATCAGGTGGCAGCAGTCTATAATATAGTGTATCTGTGTACAGTGTAGAGGTATCAATATATAAACATATATGGTAAATTTGAAATAGTAAGGTAAAATGAAAATGGATTCAGGTATAGAGAAGATGGAATCATCAACATACTGAGATTGCTAAAGTGTTGGTGGTATTTAAGGAATAAGAACTCTGGAGAGGGAAATCTTTTGGGAGACAAGATAATGAATATATTTTTATAAACCATTCTGTAAAATGGGTTGGCTTTTAGCTTAACTGGTAGAGTACCGTCCCGCACTCTACTCTCTGAGGACGCGAATTTGATCCCCAGCACCACATCAGGAGAAGAACACAGCAATCCACTTCCAAAGCAATACCCCCTAAAACAATCAGCCATTGAAAACTCTGTGAAGATCACAATGATTTGGTCTTGACTGGACAGCATCTAACAACAAACATTCTGTGAAAGACAATGTTTTAGGAAAATATTAAAAAGACATACTAAAAAAGACATACTGATTCAAAAATCTAGTGTTATTTAATCCATTTGTCTTCAGGTTTTTTACCACCAGGATAAATCAGTTCACATCTAAATTTTATTAACACTCATAATGTTTTTAATAATATTTACACATTTACACAGAGAGACACATTAGTTTATGTCAACATCTAAGCCATGAGAAACAGAACAATTATTTTTTATGTAAATCCTTAATTGTAAGTATTTGTTGTTGCATACCTGGATCTACTCCAAGAGAAAAAAAAAAACCCTAAGCATAAATACAGGTTTTGAAAAAGTAGAGGAAAATAAGAATAAAAAAGTTGAGAAGAAACCTAACTTGCAAATTTAATTCTGAGTAATAAAACCTTGAGGTTTTTTGTTTTGTTTTATTTTGCTTTTTGTTTCAATTTGTTTTATTTTGTTTTGTTTCCTTAAGGCTTCAAGCTCTAAGTACTCAATTGGGATTTTATCAACCCCAGAAAAAAATTGTATATAAAATTACTAACTTTTATAGCTAGAATTTCTATCTTATTCCAATCTCTTGCCACCATGAAACTTTGTTATTCACAGAGGGCATTGTATGAAATTTGCAACATTCAATTCATAACAGCCACCTCCATTACATGTCTTTCATTTGCTGTAATCAGACTCATCTTTCCCTGTCACAATATTCTTGAGAATACTCCTTAGTTATACTATGGCCAACTCTTGGTATGGATTCTGGCAGTCCTACGGGAAAGATAACTGAACTTGTGCATCAAGGAATATCATTACATGCACACAGATTGAACAGTTCAGGGATCCATGAAAAAAAGTCAAAGAGAAAGAAGAGACAATAGAACTTCTAAAAGAATGTTGTTGCTATAAGCATTAAGGGAAAATGTTAATACAATTCTCTAAAGGGCCCCTGCCTGCAGCCATAGCCCTGTGGCATGGGATCTCAGAAGCTAAGCAGGGTCAGGTGTGGTGGGTACTTGGATGGGAGACTACCTGGGAACACCAGGTGCTATAGGCTTGGGAGAAGGACCTGGCAACCCACTCCCAAAAATCAATCTGCTATTGAAAACCCTATGAAGAGCAGAGAAGCACTCACAACAGTGTTTCACCTATTGTACACAGGGTTGCTATGAGTCAGATACCAACTCAGCCCCTAACAACAACAACAACAAAGGGCCCCTGGGCAGAGTTACAATGCCTCCATGAACTGAGCAAAGTTGTAACAAATAATACTGCTACACTCCATGGGATAGAGAGGAAGCCAGTGCAAAAGATCTGGGGTAAAGGAAGAGATCTCCATAGTGACAGTGGATGGAGTGCAGCTCCATGCTTCTGCATATGCTTCCAGGCACCATCAGTCAAACAGTGCAAAATATAGGACGGATTAGCATCACTCTTGACAGTGACTTCTGGGTCATGACTGGCGGGATATCATCAAGGTTCATGAAGAAATTAATGGAGCAACTGAAGACAACAGAGCAAGGAACTGCAAGAGACTATGGGAGTAGAGTGTCCATGGGAAAACAGTCCACTTTCTACACTTACAGAATGTCCTAACAAGAGAAATGAGGTTCTACACTTGGAGGTTGGGTGAATATTGATGAAATGTCTCTAAGAAAAATGTGTTGAAGTGAACTGGAGGTTGTATGGGGGTTGAGCTAATGTTCATAGATTTGTTGTCCTTGTTTAAACATTTGAACCTATCTTCCACACTTAATTCCCTCTATGCACATTCTGAAACCTAACTACCATCTCTATATTTGTGTCTGAAAATATTCATACCATAGAAAGACCTGTCTTTGCTTTTTATTAACTAGTGTAACAACGATTTATAGTTTGCAGTGATGTGACTAAAAAATAATGAAATTGCATTTATTAAGTCATATAAGGACATTTATCTTACTTCATTAGAGTCATGGCATAAAATTAGCAGTCGTTTTTTGAGTTAGTTCTGATACTCATAATATCCTGTTTATTGTCAACTACAGCTCATATTAGTTTTATGTATGAATTTTTTATTACACAGAGGTATTTTCTACCCAAACTTCAGTTCACCTAACTGAACGATAAGTTGCAAATCACATTGAATAAAAATGCTGGCTTGACCCAACCCAATGCTAAAAGTTGCAATAAAATTTGTTTTAATTGGCATGATGTGAAGGGTAACCTTTTTAGTATTTTCAAAGGACCCTCATTTGCTATTATTTTTTAGTAATTGCTTGTTCCTGTAAAACAAATCTTCTTCAGGAATTGTTCTAGCTATGGGTGAATATATATAGTCCTAGATAAAGCTGAGTTATCAGGCTCTATGACTGAGATTAGGAGGATATGGCATATAAAAATGATTCCTATTTATTATTTTTTCTATTTTTAAAATGCTTCCTTCCCTAAATGTAAAATATCACAAAATTACTTGTCTTTTCTCCAATTGTGGTAGAAGAGAAAAATGCACCTAAAAATAAAGCAGAATCTTGAAGCTTGAGGTGAAAACAAACTCCTACTCTAAACACACACAACACATGAGGATGAGTTTGGGAGAAATATAATTCGTTTTAGTTACAAAGAGTTTACTTTCAAGAAAGAAAGACCTAGCTAGCAAAAAGGAAAGTGTAGTATATTTTTATAAAGATACAATAGATAATTGTACAGTTAAAAAAGGAGACAGTCTTACAGGAACTTCAACTAAGAAACAGAAAATTAAAGATTCTCTTGTCTTCTCTTTGTTGTTGTTGTTAGGTGCCATCGAGTTAGATCAGACTCACAATGACCCAAAATACAACAGGACAAAACACTACCCAGCACTGTGTCCATGCACATGATCTTTTTATGTTTGAGCCCAATGTTGCAGCAACCAAGTTTCTTCTCATTTTGAGTGATGCCACATTGGCAAGAGATCTCAAGGACTGTAATCCATTCTCATGGTTAAGATTGACACTATTTTGCGCAGCCTGCAGCTGTAGCCCTGTGGCATCCGATCCCGTCAGATCTCGGAAGCTAAGCAGGGTCGGGCCTGGTTAGTACCTGGATGGGAGACCGCCTGGGAACACCAGAAGCTGTAGGTGTGGGAGAAGGACCTGGCAACCCCCTCCCAAAAATCAATCTGCCATTGAAAACCCTATGAGCAGCAGAGAAGCACTGACAATA
>VMDO01009389.1:0-28223 GCA_007922755.1 Pedetes capensis | reverse complement strand
GTATGAGTCAGATACCGACTCGATGGCACCTAACAACAACAACAACATTTTGCGCAGGCCACTGTTCTCAGTCATTTCTTGAATGCCTTATAGCCTAGGGGCCTCATTTTCTGGCACTATATTTGACAGTGATTCTCAGCTATTCATAAGAGTTCTCAATGGCTAATTGTTTTGGGAGTGGCCTGCTGGGTCCTTCTCAGTAGTCTGTCTTAATCTAGACACTCGACTAAAACCTGTCCACTATGTCCAGGGGTGGCTCTGCTGGTATCTGAAGTACTGGTGGCATACTTTTCAGCATCACAGCAACACACAAGCCCTACAGAACAATAATCTGACAGACACATGGTGGTTTCATCTCCTAGAGGCTTTATAATCTTCCTTATAATCACCCACTTCAAAATCTTCAAATACTTTACAGTTGCCTCTGATTTCTTAATTCAAATTCCCATTGAAGCACTTCTAGTAGCTCTTTATTTCTTTAACACCAGGAAAGATTCCTCCTGGGCCAAATGAATACACTTGTGGAGGTAGGTTAAGGTGACATTGGATCATGTGACCTGGCAACTTCTCACCAGTGTGAGGAGATGGGAGTTCTTTGTAAAGGGTATATGCAGAACTGCCATCTACAAATATAGCATTAGATAACATTGTTATAGTTATTGATGAGGGAAAGGTGATGTGGCAAGAAATGCATTTGAAGTAGAAAAATACAAACCTAATGTCTCTGGGGGTGAATATTTTATTTATAAATTGAAATAACAATCCTGACTCAGTGATGTATAGCATGTATCTTAACACAGTCTTGGGTATCCTCTAAGTACTTAAAAATGCAAAGTAATTTTCCTGCTTTTCCTTCCTGTTTACTAAAGCCTAGATTACTAAATCAGACTTAACAACTTTGGCAATTTCCAATATTTTACTTCATAGAAAAAACTGCAGTAAATCTTAAATTTAAAAACTCTGCCTCTGAGTACATTTTACACATTTTGGGTTGCCTTTTAAATGCAGCTATGGTATGTGTGGATCTGCAGCCATAGCACCCTGGCATCCAATCCCACCTGATCTTGGAAGCTAAGCAGGGTTGGCCTGGTTAGTCATTGGATAGAAACCCCCTGGGAATAGTAGGTGCTGCAGGTTAGGGAGAAGAATCCGGAGACCCACTCTGGAAACAGTCTGCCCTTAAAAACACTATGAATAGCAGAGAAGCATTGACGTAGTGCTGGGCATGGTACAGTGTCGGATAGTGTTTCATTCTTTTGTACATAGGGTTGTCATGAGTCTGACTAAACCTGATAGCATCTAACAACAAAAACAACATGGTATGTGTACTGCTATTTCTTTTTCATTTTCTTGAGCCACAATACCTTAATATCTTCCATTTTCTTGACTTATATTAGTATTTTCATGAACTCACCACATAACTCTTTACAATAATTCTACAAAGAGCTGGGCTCCATGCCACATGGCTATAATCTCACCTACTCAAGAAGATGAGGCAGAACAATCATGAATTCTATGCCAGAGGCAACTTGTCCAACTAACTTAGTGATTCATTGTCTCAAAATAAATTAACAAAAAAGGAAAAGAGAAAAGGGCCTGGGGATGCAACTCTGATAGAGCACTTGATAGTGTGGACATATCCCTTGTGGAAACTCAGTACAGCAAGGAAAAAAACAAAAAGGAACCCACCAATATCTTCATAGGAGAGATGAACTAAGACCCAGTTAAAGCAAATGGCTCAAGGAATTCCTTTATTGTTTCACTTATTCATTCACTTAGTCACTCATCTAGTGAAGATTTGTTGAGAACCCTCTAGTGCCAGGCATTGTCCTAAAGTAATTGGTATGCAACAATCAACAAAAGGAAGAACATATTCTTTAACATAGTATAAACTATGTTTTAGTAAACAGAGAAGTAAACAGAGAAGAAAAGAGAGAAAAAAAAAAAGGACGAGAAGGAGAGAGGAAGTAGTGTCAATAGATAGATATTTAAGTTGTTTCAATTTCTTGGCGATTGTGAAAATTGTTGTAAGGAACATGGGATATCAGATACGTCTTCAACATTCTGATTTCAATTCTTTCAGATATATACTAAGAGGTATGATGGTTGGATCACATGGAAATTCTGTTCTTAATTTTTTGAGGAACCTGAATGCTGTTTCCCTTCATGGCTGCATATTTTGAGTTCTCACCAACAGCATTCAGGTGTTAGATTCCTTCACATCCTTGACAATACTTACCAATATCTACCTTTTTATTTACTTTGGTACTAATAGCCATAGTGACAGGTATGAGGCAATAGCTCATTATATATATTTAATGCTTATATTATTTAGAAGTATTATAATATGAAGACTTAAGGAAATGTATGATAGTTTCTTTAAAAAGCTATTTTTAATTTTTTGGAATATGCAAAGATCTCTATGACATAAAATATAGGTCACACATGGGAAAAGTGAAATTTTTATATTTGTGTTAGTTTTATCTTAATGTCTATATTGGGAAGACTAATTAGCTAATACAAATATGTCTTTTCCAGCATTGCAGTACAGACACAAAATCCAATTAAACTCTGGTTATGCAATAATACAATGTTTAATGTGAGTTGGCAGTTGTGCATTTAATGTTTTAGACACAGAATTTACTCTGGGTGCAGGGTCTGTTTATCTTAGCTTCAAGACTAAGACTAATGAGAAGGACCCAGCAGCCCACTCCCAAAACAATTAATTAGCCATTGAAAACTCTATGAATAGCAGAGACGCACTGTCAAATATAGTGCCAGAGAATGAGCCCCCTAGGCTAGAAGGGGGCTGGGATTTAGCTTAGTTGGTAGAGCGCTGTGCTGCAGTCTCTGAGGTCCAGAGTTCAATTCCCAGCACCACAAAAGTGGGAGAAGGGCCTGGCAATCCACTCCCAAGGCAATCCCGAAACAGTCAGTCATTGAAAACCCTATGAGGGTCGCTATGAGTTGGATACCGACCCCAAGGCACCTAACAACAACAACAACAAGGCTAGAAGGCATTCAAGAAATGACTAAGAACAGTTGCCTGCACAAAATAGAGTCAATCTTAATGATGAAAATGGATTACAGCCCCTGGGGTCTCCTTTTGTTGATGTGGCATGACTCAAAATGAGAAGAAGCTTAGTTGGTGCAACATTGGGCTCAAAGATAAAAAGATCATGTGCATGGCAGAGTGTTGGGTAGTGTTTTGTTCATGCTAATTTGTTCATGTTGTCTCTGGCCTTAAACTGGAAATCCTCCTTCCTCAGTATCCCAAATCACCTGGATTACAGGCATGTGCCACTGTGGCAGCTCAATGTTAGGTTCTAGATGATCAAATGCAGATGATGTTATGTTAAACAAACTAGTGAAAAAATTATTGATAGCAAGTTGAAAGACTATGATTATGGTCTCCTCTATTCAACTAATTAGCTGTGTGACCTGGGCATAACACTTCATATTTGTGAATGTCATTTTCCTCATGATTTTATGTATGAAATTCCTTTCCAGTCATAATAGTATATCATTTTGTAACTCAAAATATCTCAGCCCTTCCATTGGAAATAGATGGCGCTCTCAACAAATGATGAAACCACCCAAGAAACTACTTAAAAATAAGTGAACAAAGCAAACCCCCCAAAAGAGGAGGATGTATTTGAGAACCAAGAACAATTTGAAGCCACTACTACCCTTAGGCTTGAGTAAGGATAAAGACTAAGGTCAAGAGGAAGAGCAGGTACCAGAACCTTTAGAATAATGAAAAGCTGAAGGAGAGGCTGCCCTGTAGGTGCTGGTGGTGTCAGTGGTAGGTTGTACATGCTGTCAGGTAAAGACTAGCAGTGATGGGGTTGGGGGATATAGCCTGGAACTTTCTTTTCTCCAGCTCTGAAATTACAAACTAGTACCTCCTATTGGTAAACCGGATGGGGATTCCAGTTGATGTAGTTATACAGCTCAGTTTTCTGGGGAACAGAGGAGGGTGGAGAATGGTGGGAGATGAATGTGGAGTAACCTAGGAAGGACACCCAGCCCACAGTGAGCCTACTAAAAGATGGAAGAGAAAGCTGGTTAAGGTGATGAATAAACAATATTTTCAATCTGGGCATGGTAGCACACACTTGTAATTCCAGCATTCTGGTGGCTAAGGCAGGAGGTTCACAAGTTTGAGGCCACTCTGGGCTACATAGCAAGTTCAAGGCTAGCTTGGGCTACACAGTGAGACCCTGTTAAAAAAAAAAAACCAAAAAAGTCAGTATTTTCTGACAAGCCATTTCTTCTGGATATTAGCTGCGAAGTCCACCATAACCAAAACATTGGGAAGTTTTATCAGGGGCCTCATATATGGCTGAGGGAAAGTAATTTTATAGAATGTGATGGGTAGTGAGAAGGATGGGAATCAGAAATAATTTATTTAGGTAAACTTTCTGCAGTGATTCCTTTTATATACAGCCCTTCCCTTCTCACTTTGAAGGAATAAATGCTGAAGATTGTTACCATAACTGAATTTTTTTTATTTTCCCTTTGTTCTCCCCTTATAATGAAATGGATATAAAATGATCAGGACAGGATTATTTTGTAATGAAGAAAAAATTCTATGGGGCATAATTTCCCATCTGTAATTATTTTAGAAATGTCTATTTTGCATGAAAAACAACACAGTTAGAAGGCAGGCAAAGCTGTGTTAATGACCAGCTATTTTTCCATAAAAACAGATGCCAAGAAAACCTAGCAAGGAAGTAAAACCAAATTGAGCTGACAATGAATGCTGAAACTGGACTGCTTGCTTTTGAAACAAATGAGCAGACTGTGTAAAATAAATGAATAAATACACACATAGTTAGCCATAGCTTATACTATACAGCTAATTCACCGGAAACTTCTTTATTTCTATGTGCTTAAATTTGCTAGCTTAACTAGAAAATGTTGTTATTTTGAATATAGATGTCTCAGAAGATCTTTTATGATGAGGTTTTCAATATACTCAAAATTGAGTATACGTTGTAATGCTTGTTGAGTTGCAACAAGATGCCTTAGCTGTTAATTTGGGGAGAAGCAATATGTGGTTTCAAATCAAGTGGGTGAGCAAAATAAAGATTGGAAGAAATTGATCATCTCTCGCTTTTCTTTATTTCCCAAGCAACATCATTCATTGCTTTGCTGATGTACTTATTCTAGATAAATCTCATCTGATCTCTAAAAATTATTTCTTTTACTGGTGTGAAAAAAAGCAGGGATTGAAATTTGGTTAACCCCCTACTGAACCAGAATGGTTAGAAAGCACTTCAAGTATGATTCCAGGGGGTACAGGAATTCTATTAAGGTACATGGGATTTCATAAAGAACATCAAGTCCAGCTCTGTAACATATCTTGCAATAATTAGACATGAGATTTCATGGGAGAAAATACAATGACATTTTGCAATTGACAACATTCTAAGATTGTTAGTACTCTTACCTCCATAAAAACCCTTCCATAGTCATTATTTCATTTTGCACCTGTAAGCTGGAGCAAAGAGTATCTCATACATTTGAAAATCCATGAAAATGAGACCTACTTAATCTCATGAAGTAAAGTAGACTTGCCCATGTGGTGTTCACTTACTTGAGTCCAGGCACTTGTTCATCCATTTACATGCTTTCAAATTTTAATATCTCAGCATCCCTCTGAACTTAATTCTGTAAGTCATACTTTACAAGTGAAAAAAAAAATGAGTCTTGAAGAAGGAAGATCATTTTTCCCATAAGCAAAACTTGAGCACGTGTTCATACTTTGACCTGTATCTCTCAGAGCTCATGTCTTTTTAAAAAATGATTCTTCAAATTCACACAATAATAGCAACAAAAACACCCTTACTCTGATAACTAGAAAAAAGTAACAGAGAATGATATTAATACATTATCTATAAGATGATTAATTTTTATTTTCCCTAAATTGCTGGTATGGCCTGGGATTTAGCTCAGTTGGTAGAGCGCTGCTCTGCAGTCTCTGAGGTCCCGAGTTCGATTCCCAGCTCCGCAAAATGGGAGAAGGACATAGCAACCCACTCCCAAGGCAATCCCAAAACAATCTGCCATTGAAAACCCTATGAGCGTCGCTATGAGTGGGACTCGACTCTACCTCACCTAACAACAACAACAACAACAACAACAACAACAACAAATTGCTGGTATTTTATGTTTTTTTTTCCTCTCATACCTTTGTAGCGACTTTTCAAGCCTTAAAATTTTCAGTAATTAGTAACAGAACTATACATCTTAAATTAAGTGAAGTAAAACATCACTGTACTTTGCCCTTTTTAATGTGTTTGGATTTGTTGTTGCGACCCTCATAGGGTTCCTAATGGCTGATTGTTTTGAGATTACTTCAGGAGTGGATTGCCATGTCCTTCTGCAGTTTTTGCTTTTGCAGTGCTGGGGATCAAACCCTTCTCAGAGAGTGCAGAACAGCACTCTACTGACCAAGCTAAATCCCAGGCCATGTTTGGATTAGAAAAGGAAAATATGATATCTAGGGCTTTAAAGCTGGGATTTAGCTCAGTTGGTAGAGTGCTGCGCTGCAGTCTCTGAGGTCCCGAGTTCAATTCCCAGCACTGCAAAAACGGGAGAAGGGCCTGGCAATCCATTCCCAAGGCAATCCCGAAACAGTCAGCCATTGAAAACCCTATCAGGGTCACTATGAGTCGGATACCGACTCGACGGCACCTAACAACAACAACAACAGGGCTTTAAAAACATTCTCCAAAAGGATTTCTTCTGATATTTGTCACAGTAACCAATTTTTGGCTTAGTATGCTAAGTATCCTACTCTAAATATTTGCCGGAGGCTAGGGTTTAACTCAGTTGATAGAGTGCTGCTCTGCACTCTCTGAGGCCCAAGGAGTGATCCCGAACACTGAAAAAATAGGAGAAGAACAAGACAATCCATTCCTGAAGCAATCAGCCATTGAAATCCCTATGAATAGCAAGCACAGAGGCAGGCACAGACATAGTGCCAGGCATGGCACAATTTGTGGGATTCTTTCAGTCTGTAGTATGTGGGGTCACTGAGTTGGACCCTACTTGAAGGCACCTAACAACAACAAACAATTGCAGAAAATTGAAAATTAGTATAACCTGCTTATGAAATCTAAGCATTATATATTCCCATTATAACATGATCTTTAGTCACATCATATCCCTTAAACATATTTCCATATTTAAAAGTAATTATGCTAACCATTAAAAAAATGATCAGGACACCCAATGCAGCATGGGCAAGAACTCAAGGTACTATATTTTGTTGACATATTGGAATTCTATTTGTTAAATTTCTATGCATATTAAGAGTAAGAATCATTAGCAATGAAGTATTTGAAGAAAAAAACTATAGTGTTTTTCCAAATCATTGGTCTAGATATCAAAAGAGTGGAGGGAACTATGTATCAGAAATAAATTATTATGCATATGAAGTAATTTATTTTTAATATATGATTTTTGCTGCACCATTTTCAAATTAATGCATCAAATTCATTATCTTATAATGATATATAATAAAAAAGAAATTTCTATTTTACTCTCACTCTTTCCCTATGATTAATTGGCTATATTTGTATTAAAATGTTTTCCTCTTTCTCCTGATCACAGAACTAAAACAGTTTTTCTTGGTACTATTAATTGTGTATGTGTTCATTGAATTTGGGCAAAAATGAAGATGAGTTCTCATTTTCTTAGACTAGGGAATAGAGACTACCTTAAAATGCTCTTTCCCCACCTGTCTGCTGAGAAAAATGGAGTTCAAGGAGCTAGCAGAAGATAAAATAAGGTGGAGAAGCTTGAGTCTCTGAATCATTGTATACAAAGACAGCTTCCAATAATAACATAGATTGACTTATTGGTGAATATGAAATAATCATGTAGCCACTGTGATTTTGGAGGAGATGTTGACAGAAGTTTAATTATTCTGCCAAATACATTCCCAAAATTTCAAGTAGCTGCATCCAATATATATTTAGTTGTGTGACATCTATTTATGCATTTTCATCCTCTATTTTCTACTTGTAGGTAATAAGCCACATTTCTAACTTAAAAGTCATTGTTGCATCCTTTTAACATTCTTACATGTGGTTATGTGACATCTCAAAGCTTATTAGGAATGAAGAAAGCCGTTTACACAATTAGAGATAGCCTATCTTATTCTTGAGTTTTCACCTGCTTATTCAAGTGATGGGATGCTAAATCCAATTTTTGCCACATAAAGTGCACTTTTTTCAAGATGTTTATGGGCAGGCAATTGCATTTCTAAACCACCCAGGAGTTTCTACCTGAAAAAAATATCATGTGACTCTCTTTTCAGGCTCTTGTTTCATAGCATGCAGCAGTCTCTAATCTTCTGATATCCCATACTTGATATACTCTTCGACTATTACCCATATTGCTCTTATTTCCAAATGGCATTATGGTAGCACTTTAAGTTTCCTAACGCTTCTAGCTAAAACAAACAAACAAATCAAAACCACACTTGTTTTCTATATTGATGCCATATATTTTAATGATCTTCCATCTGGCCTTTCCAACTGATAAATATTTGGATGAATTAATGATATTTTCCCCTTAATGCAATAACAATATTTGATTTTTGACTAACATTTTCTTAAGAATCTGAATTATCCGTCCTCTTTTTGAATAGGTGACAGACACCAAGCTCTGAGTTCTCTGTTTAATGACAGAAGCCTAAAAACTTTAGAAATCTTCAAAATGTTCAGAGCTTTAAAATCTTAAACTAGAAGACCAAACCTGACAGTGATTCATTGTCATAAGTTTTACTGTCTTTACATATAATAATTACAAAATGTTGGTGAAGCATCTACTTTCTTCATTTTCTAATTGTGCTACTATATGCTAGATGCACATATTTTACAAATACATTTTAATCAGGGAAAAGGTATACTATGCTGTGTTGCAAAGTAGGTTGATAAAGTGTAATCTGATACTTTGGGTTCTTTTCCTTGACCATGGAAGAGCATAGTGCCAAATCTAGCAATAGTTTTTGGGTTGGCAATGCGTCAGATTTAAACTCCTTCTTCTGAGGTTAGCTATAGGAAAACATGCATTTCCTTGAGCAATAATCAGCTCACTCTACATCTCCCAAAGGTATCATCACACAGATTTAAGACTCACTCTGTTGTGCATTTGGGTTGCTTGTCTGGGGTTAAAGATCTAAATCCTCACATACTGCTGATCTGACTCATAGGGACTGCTTGGTTACCATGTTGAAAATGGGCTCACTGAGCTTCTGGATTTGAACATCGGTGGGCCTAATGAAAATGTGAACTTCAAGTAACCAAGAAATCAGTTTTTTGAATAATGACCAACACAGGCAATATAAAGCTCTGAATAGTGATTCTAAATATCACTCTGGGAATAAGAGCCAGGAAAACTACACTCAAACCATTCAGTAATGTATTAAATAAAAATAAATAAAGATTCTTTGTTCTCAGCCCCAGAGATTTTTATTGACTGGGAATGAAATAAGAGAATCTTTATTTTAATATAGATGTAGGGATGGTTATAGAGAACTGAGAGACATGTTTACTAAGTATGTCATTTAAGACTTTGACCAACAAGGATAACCTTTAAGCACATACATTGCCAAAGGTATAAACTGTTTTTGTATTCAAGAAAAACAAAATTCTGGACATAAGTAGGGGTAGAGTATACACTGTTTTTAGAGTTGATTTCACTTCATATCTACATGTTCAAGAAATCAGTTTAATAAATAATATAGGAAGTAAAGAAATGATAAAATTGTGTGTCTGATCATAACATGCCCATACAAATTCTCCCTTCTGTTTTACTTTTAGCTTTAATAACTGTTAGATAGAACATTGTGTCTCTGTGTTCTGGCTTAAATTATTAAATGTTAGCAGACTGACGATATAAAGAGATTATGATTCAAGACTTTGTTCACTCATCTCTTAATGGATGATATGAATCTGACAGACCATGGCATTTTTTGATCTCATTGATTCTCTCTGTAAAGATTTCTCTGTTGCCCTAATTCCTAAGTTCTATTGCTTTCTTTCTGCAATGACATTTAGTTTTACAAGTGGAAATATTTTTACTTTGATGATAAATGTTCCATTATTTTCTGGGCTATGTTGTAAGCATTAATAATTAGGCTGTTTTCTTAAATCTTAAAATTCATGATGAAAGTCTCTGAAAACATTGAAAAATTTGCTCTGCATACTATCTCAACACTCAACCTTCCTTGTTTTCTGCTTTATTTCCTTCCACTTCCCTTTGTGTGCTCTCCTCTTCTCAATTTTCCTTTCCTTTCTTCTATTTCCCCCCTTCATTGCTACTTATAATATGTAAAATATTAACCTCAAATTTGATATAAAAAACTAGTATGTTCCTTAAAGTTCTTATTCACATGTAAAAAAGATAAAAATAATTGTATGTTATTATTATATAAAATAATGTATAATCAATATGTAGTATGAGATCTATTTTAAGCCAAAGCTTTGATGAGAATATGGGTATGCTTACAAAATACATATTTGCTGGAGGCAAAAAAAATCTTCTGAAAAATAGCTCATTCTAAGTGCAGTAGAAGAAAATTTGATGACATTCACCTAGTAGACAAACCTCTGTCTGGAAGACTAGGGATATTTAATACCACTGTGTATTTGCCATTATATTCCTTCATTATAATGAGTTTTCAGGTTACATTTGAGATGTAAGATTATTATAATATAGGGCTTAAAGAGCTGATTTAGGACATAAGGAACAATGTAGATAATGCTACACAGAGGCAGAGAGGTAATCAGTTTAGGATTTGCCTTATTTTGGGGGAGGAGAGGCACATTTTACTAGAAATAAGAGCATTTTCATCTTCTTTTGTGTTGTGTTGTGTTGTGATGTTAGAGACTGAACCCAGGGCCTCTGCATGCTAAGCAAGTGCTCTACCAATTGAGCTAAAACCCCAAGCCCAGAAACAAGAGAATTGTGCACATGAGATGACAAAAGTGAGGCAGTCCTGTCTTCATGTCTTAAATTGTTACCCAAGCACAGTATATCTTTCCAGAATTCTTAAAATACATATGGCCACGGAGGTGGGAACAAGAAGGACACTTGAGAAATCATGATGATAGAAATGTGGTCATTATAGATCTTAAAGGGGTGATTGCTATGGGAAAACTACTGGAAAATTCCATGTGTCCAGCAAAAGTGCATATGTATGATATTGGACATCATTGATTCTTGTTTGTTCCTATGGAGTTCAGCAGAATTGGTCTCATTTATCATGGTCCTTCTTCTTCTTCTTCTTCTTCTTTTTCTTCTTCTTCTTCTTCTTCTTCTTCTTCTTCTTCTTCTTCTTCTTCTTCTCCTTCTTCTTCTTCTTCTTCTTCTTATTTTTTGGCACTTGGGGGTCGAATCTAGGGCCTTGCATATACTTTGCATGTACTCTACAACTAGACTGCACTCCCAACCCATATTTTACTTTTTTATCTTGAGACAGATCCATCTTAGAAGGAATGCAACTAGCCTGTTCCTTAGAAGCAAGGATAGCTAGACTGTGTCTTATGTATTTTGGACATGTTGTCAGGAAGGACCAATCCCTGGAGAAGGACATTATATTTGGGAGAGTGGCGATTCAATGAAAATAAGACCTTCAACTAGATTGATGGACATAGCATCTGCAACAATGGCCTTAAATATACAAAAGATCTTGTGCCTGGCACATAGTCAAGGGGTGCTTCATTGTATTGTACATAGGGTCCCTATGAATTGGACCTGACTTGAGGATACCTAACAACAACAACAACAACATGGTCTCAGTAAATTATGCAGGCTGCCTCTGGCCTTGAACCTGTGATCCTCCTTCCTCAGCTTCCTAAATCACTGGGATTACAGACATAAGCCACTGCACTTGGCAATCATGGACATTCTTTATAGAGAGTTTCTGCCAGGCTTTTTTGAATGAAAGTACATTAGGGTGAGGTAAGAAACCAGGATGTTGTCTCCAATTTGATTACCACCTCAAGTCTGAGGAATTGCCCTGAGACTGAAGTTTAACTTATACGTAGTATGCACATTTGTGGCTGTGGGTGTGAAGCAGCATACAGTAAGGACCATAAGGTGTCCAGTGGAGTTACTATCATGGAGCACTGCAGAGTGAGAAACTATGGTAGGATATATGCAGAGTGCTGCCATTGGAGAGGAGTTTTTTTTTTTTTTGTAAATTTCATTAAATTGAAAGAAAAGTTATTTCTGTAGGTGCTATTGGGCAATGCACTTCCACAAGCTCCTGGATATGCATATTCCTGGAAGTGTCAGAAAACTTCATGGTAATGGTCTCCAGAAATTGAGGATAAGATGCTAGCTATTACTTTGTCATAATTGTAGAGCACATTCTAATGCTGGAATATTCAGAAGATTTGGCTAGAATATTGTACAATTTTCTCAGAATTCTTCACAGAACAGTATATAGAGAGTGTTATACTTCCAGAACAGATCCTTGAAAATGAGCCACTCTATGTTATAGTAGATTATTGACTATGTCCTCTATCAGATCCTTTAAATATCATGGGCAATCATTACATGGATTAGTGCTAGTGAAAAAAAAAATCCATGGTTACATCTAGTAGGAGAATACATAGGAATGGGAGAAGCATGTATTTCTTCTTCCCATTCCAGTATAGACCAGGAAATTAGAATACTCTTTTATGAACATACATGTCACAGAAAGGTAGTTGAAATGTCAGTATCTTTATTGAATACTTACCAATGATGGACCATCTGTACTGTAGAATGCTGGTAAATGGGTATGCTTTGTTCCAAGATTCAATTATTTTTCCATTTCCTGTACTTCATTGTGTACTGCTGGAGGTCATTCTTACAATGGATGAGGATAAAACTGTCCATCTGACCTTTAGTCTTGGACTTTCATTGCCTTCTGGGCACTATATTTCTCTACTACAGGAAAGAAAGTCAGTTGTAGGCTTTCATAACAGGGTCCTGAACTGAATTAATGTTCAAGGAACAGGTATTGGTCTTGTGTGGGATGAGCATAAGACTCATTACCTAAATGAGAAAAATCCTGGAGGCTACATCTGTCAGTTTCAAGTTAACAATCCAACCAAAATATGCAGCTTGGGGAGCTAGAAACCAAATCTGGAATAATGGGGAAAAAATAACAGGGAAAAATAAGGATTAGAGCAGATCTTCAGGAAGGGCTATGAAGGGAGGGTTGGTAGCTACAAGACCTCCTTTTGAAGAGTTTAAGGATATCGCATAATAAATCCTCTCTCCCCCAAAAGAGTAAAGTTGTGGATATTTAAAATAAAGAACAGTTTCAATGTATGTTTGAAAACAGAACTTTCAGGGACCATCCATCCCCTCCAAATAATTAACAAAAAATTGGCTAACTTATAGTTAAAACACAAAAACCATATCAGAGACTTGAGGCCATATTCTTGAGTGCACTAACTATAGAAAGTGTCAAAACTATCATAAAGACTAGGTTCCCTGTCCTGGTGGAACACAAAAGGAAGTTCCCCCATTAGTCAGATGAGAAAGGGATAAAAGGGAAATAGAAACCAGATAGCAAATTATAAACCATTAGAAAGCACCCTGTGTGTTTGCACACCAGGTGGGCTATCAGAGGCTCTCTGCTCACAGAATTAGTCTTCAGTCACACAACAATCTTCCACTCATGGTTCTTTACCTACTTTAGACAGAAGTATGTCAAAAGGGAACAGAAAAGGAGAGCTGAGAAAGATTTGCCCCTGAGGCATGTAGTTCCTGATCCAAGTAAGCTACCCTTTCCTCTGTGACAAGGTGAGGGTACAAGAAATAAAGAAACTCACTAGAAGACACCAGGCACAGTGATGTATGCCTGTAATCCCAGCAACATGGGAAGCTGAGGCAGGAGAATCAAAAATTTAAGATGGAGGCAGCCTGAGTGACATAGTGAGACCCTGTATAAAGAAAAAAATAAATTAAAAATGGGCTGCATCTGCAGCTCAAGTGGTAGAACACTTGGAAAGTATGCACAAGGCCCTGGGTTTAACCCCTAACTACTGAAAAAAAAAAATAAGAAGAAGAAGAAAAAAGAAAAGAAAAGAAAAAGAAACTCATCACATGCATTCCAGCATCTTTCCTTCCCAGGATCTAGCTGGTGAAGCGAGAACATACCAACTGGGAGGAAAGCTAGTTCTAGAATTTCAGGCACTAAAGACTGAAAGGCAGGACACAAAAACTAAGATAAGCAACTCCAGAGCTATTCTAAATGCTATAGGGAGTTGTGGGTGGAGAGGTCACAGCTGAGAGAAATCTCTCAAGGTGCAGAGCTGGAGAGCAACTGGTATGTCCCATCACCTAAAAACCTAGAGTTTTCAGATTTCCAGGAGCCTCTTCGAAGCTCAAGAAAATATCTGGACTCTCGCCAGTGCTCAGATTCCAGCCTCCTCTTAAGGGAAAATATTGATCCAGTGTAGGAAAATATATCAAGCTGGCAGTGAAGCTAGAGCTGCACAGAGATTTTAGAAAGACTGATTCCACAATCAATTAAGCAGCCTAGCAGAAAAAGAAGGGACCATTCCTCTACACTCAGAGGTAAATGCAAGTTGCTGTTGTATTTAGTATATTTACTGTTTGTTTGTTGAAATATCCAGGCACATGATCAAAGATTACAAAGCAAATGAAAAAGCCAGAAGATGTGATCTATTATCAGGACAGAAAATAGTCAAAAGAAGCAAATTCTGAGATGTCACAGATGTTGAAATGTTTAGACTTTGCCTTGAGTTCTCCCAGCCATCAGTGAGTCTCCTTCTTACCGCCAAGTCCTGCTGTTTCTATCCAGCAGAGTTATTATAAGATGATCATAATATTTTCTTCTCTTTTCATGTGGAGTAGACCTGAGAGGGTATAGCACACTTGCAGTCAACTCTTTTAAGAATGACTATTTTTTCAACAGGAGGGGCCAAATGTCATTCACTTCACTGTGGGACTGCACATTGAGTAACGCAGTTCCAAATTTCTACCCAAGAGACTTGTTTCCTCCTGAGATAGAACTATATCATTATATTTGTTTGACATAGAAGAGGCCCACTATTCCTCAAGTACTAAAATCAGAAGCACCAAACTGTACATGGCAGCCCCTTTAATTGTATTTATCTTTTCTCCCTCTTCTGGTTTTTTAAACCTTGGATTTTCCTACCAAATTGCCATCAATTGTTATCCAGTTTTTATCATTCACATTATTTATATATTTATTTTTTGCAGTTCAGTGAACTGTTGAATCTAGGGCTTTGCTCATGCTAGGCAAGTGCTCCACCACTGAGCTGTACCTTCAGCATCCCCCCACCCCACTCTCCTACGCTTTAACTTTTTCTTTCACTAAATTGCACAGGCTGCCTCTGAACCTAAACTGACAATCCTCCTGCCTCAGCCTTCTGAATCGCTGGGATTACAGGCATTGACACAGAGCTCCACAGTTGTTTTGTTTTATGAAGTCATTGTGACCACTGAATTAGCAAGTACTGAGCCACTGTCACCAGGTGAAATACAGGTTTCGTTTCCTCTAGTCACACTACTTCCATTAAATGATCATATATAAACTTGGTTATGTGTGTCTCTGTTTAAGAATATCTTGTTTAATATATATTGCTGATTAACATTATACCAATGGTCAAGAACATTCTAATTTGTGCCTAAACAAAGATTCTTATTTACCATGCACGTTTTTATCTGTAAAACATAATGCAACTTTCTTTAGCCTAGGAATCCAAGATGGCATTCAGGGATAATTTTAGACAGTGAAATCATAAAAATAAATAAATAATTTAAAAACTAAAAGAAAAAAAAGAAAGTGGAAAGGGAAAACAAAAGGATAGAAAAGAAAAATCACGCACACAGAAATGTGAAAAGACATGACACTATTCATATCAGGTGAAGAAGTCTTGTTTATGATATGAAAGCTAGAACAAAAGCCTGGAACATTATTTTGTTCAGCCTCAGCTGGAAGGATTCACACCAGATGACAACTTTTTGTCACTTGCTCCCTCTTCATGTCAATGAACAGACAATAGAATACAGGTAGTATTGAATTTGATGTTACAAGTAAAGTTCATTAACTAGGTGAATTTGTTAATATGGAATTTATGACTAAGGGCAGACTATCTCTCATGGAAATAAAGGAAAAGGGGTAGATATTCTTTTCTAATTTCTTTCTTTCTTTTTCCTTCTCTCTTTTTTTTTGTAATGCTTGGAGGTTGCACTCAGGGTTTCCCACATACTTTGCAAGTGCTCTACTAGTGCGCTGCACCAACAGCCCATTTTTTATTTTTTATTTTTCTTTAAGACAGAATCTCGCTAAATTATTCAGGCTGCCTCTGTTTTCAAACTTGCAATCATCCTGCCTCAGCCTCCAGAGTCACTGGGTTTAGAGCATGAGCCACTGTGCCTGGATATTTTTCTATTTTTGTGGTTTAGAGATTTTTGTAAAGTTTCCTAATAAATATGAATTATATCAGGATTTATAGTCTGCCTTCCTTGACTGGCTCATCCACTATGGGAAAAGGTTTCTTCCAGAATTAGTAAGTTTATCAATTCATGTTTTTTTGTTTTGGTTTGGTTTTGTTTTGATCTTTTTGTTTGCTTTTTCACAGTGCTTGGGAGTTGAACCCAAGGCCTCACACATACTTTTCAAGTGCCCTACCAGGGTGCAGCCACAGCCCGTCTTTACTTTGTTTTACCTTGAGAAAGGGTATCCCTAACTTACACAGGCTACATGTGGTCTTAAACCTGTGATCATCTTGCCTCCACCTCCGGATTTACTGGGACTATAGACATGAGTTACCAGGCCATGCTGTCAATTCAGTTTTCATCTTATTAAGCATATATTCTGTGCTAGGAATTATGCAAAATGCGAAAACTCAAATTTTGAATCATTAACCTTACTTTAGACATACAAAATTTTAGTTACAAACATCACGGGTCATCAATACATTAATAGTATCTTGGAATTTGTGGCAGGATAAAAATATGGGTGCAGTGAAATCTTTGGTTAGTTAGAAAATGCCTTAGTGTAAGTGATATTTACTTCTCTAAATCATGCAAAATCAATATAAGATCATAGATTTGGAATGATGGTGTCTCAATATTCTTCTAAAGAAAAGGGATAGTTCTATACAAAGCAGTTTGTCTGGTTTGGATAATTGAGAATTACAGTTAGGAAGCTATTTTCATACTTGTAGGGCCTACACAGAGGCAGTGACAGCATGTATGGGCAGTAGAAGATATATTTTAGAATTATTTAAAAGGTAGATCATAATATATAATAGCTTACTAAATGCTGATTTTAAAAATAGGTTAACTAATTTAGTAGTCATCTTTGAAAAACATTCCTCAGGTAAAACATGATAATTACAATTATACCACCACCAGGTAAAACAATGACATTAATTATATATTTATTATGTAACCAGCATAATAGTATCTATTACATCACCTAATTTAATTGTTGAAACTCCATGAAGTTATTTATATTATCTTCATTCTTCAAGTGAGGAAACTCAAGTGCAAAGAACTTGAGTAATTTTTCCAAAATCACACATGTAACAATTGACAGATACAGTATTTGAATAAGCCAAAATTACATAACTTGGCTCCTATATATCTGAGAGGGTTCTTAGTTATACTATCTTGGGTACATAGGTAGCAAGGCAGAAACAAAAAAATACTTTAAGGTGAGTGCTGCTGTTATAAGAAGCTTATAATTCAGAAAAGGGTTTTTTGTTTTCTTATATGTTCACATTTTCTAAAATGACTTTCAAGAAAACAAAGTGGAATGTGAAAGAATTTTAAGTATTTTCCTGATTTTTTTGAGAGTATATGTTTTCTCCTATATAATAATAACGGGTTGGGATTTAGCTCAGTTGGTAGAGCGCTGCGCTGCAGTCTCTGAGGTCCGGAGTTCAATTCCCAGCACCGCAAAAATGGGAGCAAGGGCCTGGCAATCCACTCCCAAGGCAATCCCGAAACAGTCAGCCATTGAAAACCCTATGAGGGTCGCTATGAGTTGGATACCGACTTAACGGCACCTAACAACAACAACAACATGTAATAATAGGTCAGAAAAAGCAGTCTTATTTTTAGAAAAAAAATCAGCATTTAAGAACAAGATTGAACAGCAAGTTTGGAGGAAGCATAGTCTTTGAAATGAAACTGATTTAAATTTTCATTTAGCGAGCTCATAGAACAATGTATGCCAAAATAAACTACAAATATGTATTCCATGTTTTTCAAGTAAAGATGTCCATGTAATTGTAATCCTAATGCAAAATCTGCACTGACCTTTATATTATTAAAAGTCATGTATAATATAACAATTTTGTCACAAAGTTTCTTATTATGAAAATACAGTGCAAAAACTAATACTGTTGATCGAAATGTTTTAAACATTAACCTCAAGGAAATTTTAACTGTTTTAATAACATTTTATATAATATCAAAATAATCCAATTATATATCACAGTAACATAAACAAATAACATTGCAATGTATATTTTCAGTGGCTTTATTCAATTCCTACATAGAGATGTTGGAATTGCAGTTCACTATCTCACCAACATCTGCCATGAGCTTTACTTGGCAGGATACATCACAAAGGGGAGGTTATCATCTTATATTTGCCAATTAGGTAGCTCAATTTGATTATTGAAGATATCCAATTTGATCATTTGATTAAGGTTTTATAAACTAGTCCTCTTCCTGCCAAGATACTAACTATGCTTTTGTAATCAATTTGTATTTGAAATTATATAAATATTCCTCATCAATCCTTTAAGTAATTGTTATGAATATTTGGTGCCATATTTTATTCATTGGGTCTTACCACTGTTCATGTTAAGGCTCAAATTCTGCAAGATTTGCCATGTAGCAACTCCAAAGTTGGCTTGTACAGATTTTTTAGATGTCTCCTGAAATTTTTGAGCCCTTCATTGCTTTCTGATAAAACAAGATGCAAGCCCTTCTTGTGCATCTTGTACTACCATAGCTATCAAATCTGATACTTGTTTTTCTAAAAAAGGACTGTTTGCTTTTAGTGTAAATGATAGGTAAAAAAACAATATTTGCATATTAGGTGAGCCTCCTTGCTACTGGTGTGGGGCATCTCCCAGGCACTTTCAGTGCCAGAGAATATATTTATACTTACATATTATGTTCACTACTTCATCCTTTACAGTTATATTTATGACTATATCTATATATCTATATATCTATATATCTATATATCTATATATCTTATTTTACATAAGAAAGAAAGAAAGGAGGGAAGGAAAGCAAGAATGAAGAAAATGAAAGTAAGTCAACAAGAAACAAAGAAATGAAACAAAGCATGTGTATGTGCCAAGTTCTAACAATGAATATTTCATTTTGTTGTTTTGCTTTTCATATTTATAGCTCTCTTCTCTGAGACTTCAAAATTTTCCTTTTACTTCTCATAACATATATATTAATTTAGCTAATTCTCTGTATAACCCTTTTCATATGATGCTATGCTAGGCTGCCTCTACTGCATGGAAACAATTCTCATCCTAGTTTTGCCCTTATATCATGTCAAGTCTCTCTTTAATGTGGACATCTTCCTCATTTTACAGGGATTTTTGTTTGGAAAATTATTTAAAATTAACACATAAGATAGTCTTATCATGTATAAAATGTTTCAAAGTATATATACAGTTGTTGTTGTTAGGTGCTGTTGAGTGGGTATCTGACTCATAGCAACCCTATGTACAACAGGAAAAACACTATTGTCAATGCTTCTCTGCTGTTCATAGGGTTTTCCATGGCAGATTGATTTTTGGGAGTGGGCTGCCAGGTTTATCTCCTAAATTTGCAGCACCTGGTGTTCCCAGGTGACCTCCCATCCAAGTACTAACAAAGCCTGACCCTGCTTAGCTTCCGAGATCAGACAGGATCAGATGCCACAGGGCTATATATACAGTAGGTTCCCCATATCTTTGAGTTCCACATTTGCAGATTCAACCAAACATAGATTGAATACATTAAAAGAAAAAGGATTGTTAATGATATCAAAGATGTACAGACAGAGTTTTTCCTTCCCTTTCCTTTTTTTTTCCCCCTCCGCAGTTGTTGTTGTGAAGTGTTGTTGAGCCAGGTACAACTCAAAGAGACCCTATGTGCAACAGAATGAAACACTCCCTAATTCACTGCCAGGCATATGATTTCTTTATATTTAAGCCCATTGTTGCAGACACATGTCAGTCCGTCTAGTTGAGGGTCTTCCTTTTTTTCACTGACCTACCACTCTCCCAAACTGAAGTCCTTCTCCAAGGATTGGGACCATGTCCAAAATATGTAAGACACAGGCTAGCTATCCTGTCTTTGAAGAAACACTCTGGTGGTACTTCCTCTAGGACAGATCTGTTGGTTCTTTTGGCAGTCCATGGTATATTCAATATTCATCTCCAGCACCATAATTTATAAGCATCAATTCTTTTTCCATCTACTTATTCAACACCCAGTTTTCACAACCATATGTTGTGACAGATACCATGGCATGAGTCAGGGGCAGCTTTTTTGTCAACATGACATCTTTACTTTTCAGCACTTTAGGGGGTCTTTTATGATAGATTTTCCAAATGCAATGTGTCCTTCAATTTCTTGACTGCTATTTCTGTGGGTGTTGATTGTATACAAAGTAAAGCAAAATCTTGGAAAACTTTAACCTTTTCTCCATTTATCATGAATCTGTGTACTAACCCAGATGTAAGTGTTTTGGTTTTGTTGATGTTCATGTGCAATCCATACTGAAGACTGTGTTCTTTGATCTTCCTCAGTAAATATTTCAAATCTGCTTCACATTCAGCAAGTACAATTGTGTGATCTGCATAATGCAGATTGTTAATGAGTCTTCCTCCAATCACGATGTCATGTTCTTCTTCAGAAAGTCCAAATTCCCAGACTATTTGCTCAGCATAGAGTTTGAAGAAAAATGGTGAAAGGATGCAGACCTGATGCACACCATTCTTGACTTTAAACCATGCAGTGTTTCTTGTTCTTTTTGAATGACTGCCTCCTGCTCCAAGTACAGATTCCTCACGAGTACAATTAAATGCTCCAGTGTTCTCATTCTTCTTAAAGTTATCTGTAATTTGTTATGATCCACACAGTCAAATGTTTTTGCATACTTAGTAAAATATAGATAGGCATCTTTGTGGTACTCTCTTCTTTTGGTTAATATCCATCTGGCATCAGCAATGATGTCCCAGCTTCCACACCCTCTTCTGAATCCAGCTTGATTTTCTGGCAGTTACCTACCACAGTCACTTTTAAATGATCTTTAGCAAAATTTTATTTGTATGTGATATCAATGATATCAATCAATAGTGTCCACATTCAGTTGGATCCCCTTTCTTGGGAATAGGAACAAATATGGATCTCTTCCAGTCAGTTCACCAGGTACCTGTTTTCAAAATCTCTTGACATTAACAAGTAAGCACTTCCAGTGCTGCATCTGTTTCTTGAAACTTCTCAGTTGGTATTGCATGAATTCCTGGAGCCTTGTGTTGGGCCAGTTCCTTCAGGGTTACTTTCACATTGTCCTTCAGTATCATTCATTCCTGATCATATGAAATGAAACCTCTTGAAATGGTTGGTCATCCATTAATTCTTTTTAGTCTAATGGCTCTGTGTATTCCTTTCATCTTCTTTTGATGTTTCCTGTGATGTGTAATATTTTCCTTGTAGAATCCTTCACTATTGCCACTCGAGGCTTGAGTTTTTCTTTAATTCTTTAAGCTTGAGAAAAATAGAGAGTGTACCTCCCTTTTTGCTTTCTATCTCCAGCTCTTAGTACTTCATTATAATGTTTGACTTTGTCTACCTAAGCTGCCCTTTTAAATCTTCTGTTTAGTTCTTTATCTTTGCCATGTCTTCCTTTTACTTTTGTTGCTGAACCTTCAGTACAAGTTTCATAGTTTCTTTTGACATGTAATTTTCTTTCTTTTTTGTCTTTCTAATAACATTTTGATTTCCTAATGAATGATATCTTTGATGTCATGCCACAACTCCTCTAGTCTAACACATCAAACCTCTTCTTGAGGTGGTCTCTGAACTAAGGTTGGATATACTCAAGGTCATACCTTGGCTCTCATACACTTGTTCTAATTTTCTTCAGTTTCAGTTTGAACTTTCATTTGAGCACTTAATGGTCTGATCCACAATCAGCATCTGGTCTTGTTCTGACTTTTGATATTGAGCTTTTCCATGTTGTTGTTAGGTGCAATTGAGTCATGACCAGCGACCCTCATAGGGTTTTCAATGGCTAATTGCTTCGGGATTGCCTCAGGAGTGGATTGTCATGGCCTTCTCCCATGAGCTTTTCCATAGTGTCTTCCATAAATGTAGTCAACTTGGCTTCTATATGTTTCATCTGGTGAATTCCACGTGTATGGTCACCATTTATGTTGGTGAAAAAATGTATTTGCTATGAAAAGGTCCTTCATCTGACAAAATTCTGCCATGCAATCTCCAGCATTGTTTCTGTCACCAAGGCCGTATTTTCCAACTACTGAGCCTTCTTGTTTTCGACTTTTGCATTTCAGTCACCAGTAATTATCAGTGCATGCTGATTGCATGTTTGAATCAATTTTAGATTGCAGAAGCTGGTAAAAAATCTTCCTTTTCTTCATTTGTGGCCTTAGCGGTAGATGCATAAATTTGAATAATAGTCTGGTTTTCCTTGTAGGATATGGGTATTATTCTATCACCAATAGTGTTGTACTTCAGGACAGATCTTGAGATGTCTATTTTGATGATGTATGCAACCTCATTTCTCTTTAATTTGCCATTCCTGGCATAGTAGACCATATGATTATCTGATTCAAAATGGCCCATATTCCAGTATATGTTAGCTCACCAATACCTAGAATTTGGATGTTTATATAGTCCATTTCCATTTTGATGCTTTCTAATTTTCCTAAGTTCATGCCAAATATATTCTACATTCCAATTATTAATTGATATTTACAGTTGTACCTTCTCATTTTTAGTTGTACCATATTAACAAATGGAGGTCTCTGGAACTTTACTTCATTCCTGTCACTAAGATCGACTCTACATTGAGGACACAACTCTTCCCCAGTTGTCTTTTGAATGCCATACCACCTGAGGGGAGTCTCATTTTCTGGCACTATATCTGACAGGATTTCTCTGCTATTCATAGGGTAGGGTTTTTAATGCCTAATTTTTTTCTGGAGTGGGTAAGCCATATCCTTCCCCCTAGTCTGTCTTAGTTTGGAAGCTCAGTTGAAACCTGCCCACAAAGGTGACACTGCTATATCTGTAATACTGGTGGCATTGCTTTCAGTATCAGAGCATCATGCAGGCCTCTACAGTATGACAACCTGACAGACATGTGGGTCTTTTTTTCCAGTGGTGGGAATCAATCCCATGGTCATGGAAGCAGTCTACAAAGAAGGTACATCCCAGCTCTGTATACATATTTTTTCCTGTTATTATTCCCTAAGCAATAGAGTAGAATACCTATTCAAATAGCATTTAAATTATATTAGGTATCATAAGTAATTCAGAGATGATTTAAGGTATAGGAGAAGGTGTTCATAGGTTATTTACAAATACTGCAACATTTTATATAAGAACTTAAGCTTTTGGACATTTTAGTATTTGTGGGGAATAACACAGTAAATCACTCATGTGTGGAAAGAAAAACTTGATCTCATAAAAATAGAAATTTGAGTGATGGTTACCTGTTGGGCTATTTCCTGGATGCTCCTTGACAGATATTCTTTTTGTGTGTTCTGGAAGTCCATAGACTTGATAGCAATGATCATATATGACTTAATTTGTATTTTATGAAAACTGCAGGTGGTATAAGAGCCAAATAAATGAAAATTTAGAAACTGTCCTGCAGCCCTTGCCCTGTGGCATACAATCCCATCAGATCTCAGAAGCTAAGCAGGGTCAAGCCTGGTTAGTACTTGGATGGGAGACCACCTGGGAACACCAGGTGCTGTAGGCTTGGAAGAAGGACCTGACAACCCACTTCCAAAAAATCAATCTGCCATTGAAAACCCTATGAACAGCAGAGAAGCACTGACAATACTGTTTCATCTATTGTACATAGGGTCGCTATGAGTCAGATATCAACCGGATGGACCTAACAACAACAACATTTTTTTTTTACTGGAAATTTTTAATGTACAACTTAATGTGTTTCATTCTGACATGCATTTCATTGTGACATTTCTATATATGCGTTTCATTGTACATTGCAAAGATAAGTTCCCCCTTACCCTCCTGTGTACCTCCTCTCAACAACATTTTAACTACAATGATCTTTGTATGATACTGTATATGAAATGTAGGCAATCTTCCTCCTGAAATATTCATTTCACTCCTTCCTTCATGTTCAAATGTAACTTCCCTTCTAGTCAAATCATCTACATTGCTTTTTACACTTATACCGGTCCACAATTGTCCTTCTAACTCTGGCCACTGATGTAACTCAAAAATTATTTTAAATTGTCTAGTCAATTAGTGGTCTCTCCCTGTGAGACAGAGTGTTTACCAGTAAAAAGTGTTGGAAGATATTTTAACAAACAATACAATATTTTAACAAACCTGGCACAAAGAGAATTGTTGCATGTTGTATATGAGAGAGTAATTTGTTTAGAAACATTTTGGAAATGTGGTAATGTTTGGATTTAGCAGACAAGAGGTAAAAGGCCACTGTTTGTTGGTATAGGCGAGAGCTACTGCATATTGTTCTTGCAGCAAATCTGTAGACCCATCTATTTTTTTAGTTACTTTTTACAAATAATTACACAAATGTGAATAAGAGAAAAAAAGTAATGAATAGATATTGGTAACAAAATGGCTTTGTGAAGTGAAATAATGGTATTCAGTGGAATGTGGTCAGCTTGTCAGTCTTCTTCAAAGTTAGTCAAAATTATAGCTAAACTCCAGAAGAGAAAGAAAATAACATGGACAAGTTCTAAAATTAATTACAAGGATTTATTGATACTACTCCAAAAATTGTGTACTGCTCTTCAGTAACAATTTCAGAGTTAATGTGGAGAAAGGGTTTATTGATTAGAATGTAATGGGAGAAGAAAAAATTGGAAAAGATCAATGAATTTATTGATTTTTTTCTCAGCTTGACCTTGCACACAATATATTTAAACATTAAAAAACATTTGGAGTTTTCTGGGCTGGCTCTTTACAAATCAAATTGTTTGTATCATTGAATGAAAATTCTAGAAACTAATGTTCTCTAGTACAACAGACATATGATCAATTGATAATGTGAATTCAAATTGCTGCTTTCCTAGGAGTTCACTTGAAGCATGTAAAGTTAAGACTTTATCCCCTCACCTCTCATCTATGTGCAATCACAAAAAGAGGTGCAAAATGAAAATTAGCAAGTTGGTTTGTTATATATAGCTGAAATGTCAGAGATACTAGCAGCAAATTATCTGTGGTAACAGTTGATTGTGAGTTTATTGATGTGGAAAAAGATAGCATTGAAAGGAAAACCTGAGATAAGCACTTGCAGAGGGCTGCAGATGAACCACTAAAGCATATGCAAAAATAGGAGACAGCTCGGAGAAAGAAGCTGCTGTCCAAAGAATGCAATGAAGAAAGGAACTTTAGATGGCATAAGAAAAAAATGACCTCAGAGTATAGAAGCATAAGCAAAGACTAGAATCAAATACAGGGAATATTGGGAGAATTATAGAAGCTCTTTGCATATGAGTTGAGATCATAAAGACATAAAATTTATTAATTGTGTGAGATGAATCCAGTTTGGCGGTTCATTGAAACATAGTTATGGAATCTACCAAACTGTAGCTGGAACTCTGAAGGTGATTTCATTTAAAAAATTTTTCCTTGATAGAGTTTATACTCTCGTGTTCTAATAAGAAGACACAGTGAGTAGAAATTAAGTTAACCTAATGATATCTGTAGTGTATAGAAACATAAAATAGATAAGTAGCAAATGACGGGAAGGGATAGATTGCAGAAATAATATGGTAGTCAAGTAGGGTCTTACTGATTAGGTGATATTTTAGCAGAGGCAATCTTGGGGGATAAAAGTAAAAGAACAAAGCAGCATATACAAGGGGAAAAGCATGCCAAGGGCAAGGTCAGCAAGCTCAAGAGCTCTGAAGAAGCCTGCATTCAAGTAATATCAGAGAGACCTGTAGTCAGTAATTTCATGTTATCTGAGGTGAGTGAGTGTTGGGGTTTAGCTCTGGCCCTGCAGAGGTCAGAGCCTTGCCCTGACACCAAGTGGGTATTGGGGACCCACTGGACTAGGTTGGTGTAGTGGCTGGAGGCACCAAAGAAGGACCTCGGGAGACCTTCTGTGGGAAACAGGAGAGGGAAAGTTTACTGGGTTACTCCCCAAGTGGGGTGCAACCAGCAAGCAGCCCCTGTCAAATGCTCAACTGCTATCTCTAAGCCTACAGCATAGAATGCTGCAGATTCACTGATGGTACAGCTCAGCCTTAAAGGCACAACTACGAGCAGTTGGTGTTCTGCTGGGCTGGAGGTCCGGTGGTCTTGACTCTTGCAGCTCGCCTTCTCTGCCTCTCTCCTTCCCAAGGGAGGGAGGAATTGGGAGGCTCTTCATGGCTTGCTTGTAGCCTTCGGTGCTTCAGGGCCCCTGGTCTTGACTCATTGGCTTGCTAGGTGGTCTTCCATAGGATTGGGGAGCACTGGGTCAAGGTGATGGGGTCTGGTAGCAGGTGAAAACAAGAGGGACCAGGTGGGGTTCAGGAGCTTGCTTATATAGGCTCCTGGGAGGGGGTATGTACTGGGAGCAGCCAACCAGGGCACATTCTTTGACAGGTATGGCAGGTAAACTGTCATACCTGCCAGATAGGAGTAGTTAGGTGCTAGGGGTAGCCAATCAAAATTGAGGTGGTTGAGGCTGGTCAGGCTGGTCAGGGGCCATCTTTGCTCACTCAATGGGAGGGGGGATAAAGGAGTGAGTACAATGTAGCCTGAGTGTTAGCCCCTCATGCTGGTTAAAGGGACCCTATTTATGGGGTGCTTTAAAAGTCCCCAACAAGTGAGCACTATGTATTGTATGTTTGCTGTATGTTTGGGTGTGAAATAATGATATCATACATAATATATAGAACACTTATTTAGCACCAGTTATGTTCAATACTATCATAGATGAAGAACTCCCCTTAGAGAAATTGAACCCAAAATGTAATGAATGATACCATTCCTCTCTTCTCTCCTTTCCTCCCCTCCCGTTTCCACATGCAGGTATTTACATACACACACTGTGTATGTTGGAAATATCTAATTTTATGTCTCCCTCTATAAAGAGAAAAACTGAAGCTACTTTTGTGAATATTTATTATAAAATAAACAATAATCTCTAAAGTTTAGATTAGAGAAAATTAGTGCTCCTTAAATTGTTACAATAGTCTACTTGTTAATTCCATCTAAAGAAATCCATCTGTCACATTAAATTCCACACACTGGTCAATCCATCAGAGGGTTACCAATATAGCTCTAAGTTAATTTCATTTTGTAAATCAATGAAATCAATGAAATATCATGAAGAACCAGAAGCTTAATTTTTCAAATTTTAAAAATTATCTTTCTATAGTTAAGATAAATATTAGTTACCTACGTGAAAATATACAGAAGAGAAATCAAATATGAATTTTAAATGGTCCTATTATTATAACTAGTTGAGAATAAATATATCAACTACAGTTTATGCTTTTATTATTTTTATTTTATTATTGTTAATGAATACAATAAGAAAAAAATTAATCTTAAAACAGTGAACATTTCAAATTAGCTTAACATTAAAAAATCGTGCACCCATCTTTTACTCTTTGTACTTCAACATCATGGAAAGTATGATAGATCTTTGTCTAGAATCTGTGAAGTCAGTCATTTGAGTCACAGAAAGTATAGATATTTAGCCTGTGGGTCACCTCAAGACATCATGAATGATATATGCAGCCTTTTTTGATGAGCAAATGAAAAGTTGATGTCTTTATTAGAACCATTATTCTTATGTCAAGAGTTTTAGTTCTCAAATTGTACCCCACCTCCAGTTATTTCTTTAGGTACTAGTCAGAAACTGAAAACATATGCAAGAGAAAAGCAACTCACCAAAAATAAACTAAGCTTGGTGACTAGAGCATAAACATATC
>VMDO01009388.1:75000-77734 GCA_007922755.1 Pedetes capensis | reverse complement strand
TGTGGTACTGGTCACACCTGCATGCTTTGCAAGTGCTGGACCACTGAGCTGCACCCCCAGCCCTCTTATTTTTCTTGCTTACTTCCTGAGACAGGGTCTCACTAAGTTACATAGACTTCCTCTAGTCTTGAACTTGCAATCCTCCTGTCTCCACCTCCCAAGCCGCTGGGATTACAGACGTGCGCCACCACGCCCAGCCATGATCTTAATTTCTAAAAAATACTTACCAATGTGTGACTTAAGCTGACAGCAAGAATATATACAATATGCACACAATCAAAATGCCAAAAATTTATTGAAATACTAGTTCAATTTCAAGTAGTTAAATTTTCATTCATGTTTTAAAATAACCAATTGCTATTGAAATGCAATCAGAAATTAAACATAAGGGTAAGATAATTCTAAATGCAGTTAAAAATAGAAAAAACACAATCAATTGGAATCTAGAAATTGCAGCATAGTAAAGCTACACCAGTAGCTTTTGCTAAGTATCAAGGGGAGCAGGAGTCCTTACCTCAATTTAAATTACTTAGAACTTATACAAAATAGATGACTTTCCACTATCTTACCTTTTTTTTCTTTCTTTCTTTTTGGTGGGACTAGGGGGCTGAACCCAGGGCCTTGTGTGTACTTTTCAAGCCCTCAATCACTGAGCTGCACCCCTAGCCTCCTTTAAAAAAGCTTTTCTTTTTTTATTTTGAGACAGGGTCTTGCTAAATTACACAGGCTGCCTTTGTCTTTGAATTTGTGACCCTCCTGCCTCAGCTTCCTGAGTCCTTAGGATTATAGGCTTGTGCCACTTTGCCCAGTTTTTTTCTTATTTTTAAGTGCTGGGATTAGTAGGCTTGCTTCTGTGGCCCAGGCTGTCCTTGAACACAGGATTGTCCTCTCTCTGCCTCTGAGTGCTGGGATTACATGCCCGCACCAACATACCCTGTAAGAGTTGTATGTTTTAATGATCATTTAGTTTGGTGATACTGAGTCTGTATGTTATTATTACTATGTAAATGTTAATCATAATTTAGCCATAAGGTATAATGTGGTTATAATTTTCTTGTACAAAATCTATTTCCCTCGTTGTAAATTGCCTTCCTTTTTCATTTTCTACATGGTAACCACCACTTCATAGGAAACTTTCGTCCATTTGTATACATCAGGAGAGGGAGGGAACTTCAAAATGGGTCTGCTGGGGGAAATGGCAGGTGTGAGGAAACAGGAGGCTGGGGACCCTGGCCACATAGGTCAGTCCTTGGGGAAAGGCAGTTCACTAATCCTCATTTATCTGGAGTTTCGCTTTTTGTGATTTTAGTTACCCATGGTCAACCATAGCCCAAAAACATAAAATGGAGATTTCTAGAAATAAACAATTAACAAGATTTAAATTGCATGTCATTCTGAGTACAGTTATGAAACCTCACACCATCCAGTTCTGTCCTGTCCAGGTGAATTATCCCTTTGTCTCTCATAAGACATTTGGAAGGAGGGAGGGAGGGAGGGAGGGAGAGACAAAATGAGCACATAAATGGTCACATAATTTATCATCACTTAACACAGTATATTGTTATAAGGATTCTATTTTATTACTATTGTTGTTAATCTCTGATGTAACCTTATTTATACATTCACTTCTACCCTACTAGGGAAAACGTGGAGCCAAGTGTGCTGTGTACACCTGGAATTCCAGCACTCAGGAGGCTGAGGCAGGAGGATTGAGAGTTTGAGGCCACCCTGGACTATACAGTGAGACCTTGTCTCAAAAAACCAAACCAAACTAACCAACGAACAAAAAGCAGGGTGATCATAGCAATACCTTCCTTGTAGTTTTATTGTAAATAGTAGTGATGTGTTTGGCATGCACTAAATCCTTAAGGGCTGTTACGTTAATTATTCTGTGACACTAAGAGTAGTAGGAATTTAACAGCCTAATTTTCATTAGAAAATATATTTAGTTTTTTCCTTTAACATTTTTTCTGATTAACTAATACATATTCATTAATAGGAAATTTAGAAAGTACATTACTCAGGTGTAAAGAAGCATAAAAGAAAGTTTCTTAAAAATCCATTGTGTAGAAGCAACTGCAATTAACCTCTTGGTGTATTTCATGGCAGTTGGTTTGTCTATGAAAACTCTTATTGGAAAGCCAGACACAGGGGTGCATACCTGTAATCCCAGCCCTCAGGAGGCTGAGATAAGAGGATCCACTGGAGTTTAAGGCCAACCTGGGTCATGCAGTGAGACCTTGTCTCAAAAAACCAAAAACAATCAAACAAACAAAAAACCTAACACTCTTTTTGGGTAATTTACCTGATTAAGATTATACTGGATTATAGAGGTTGGGGTCTGATAGAGCTGGCAGGCAGGTTGAAGTATGATGAAGGAAGGTCGGAAGAAAGCTAAAGCCTAGGTTAGTCTTGGCAGATGAGTAAATGGGCCTTGGGCCCCTAAGGAACCGCAAGGACCAGGTGAGCTTTTCTTGGATGGTGTTCAGAATGGCTGCTGAACTCAAGCTCCGGAGTTTATATGGCCTGATAGCAAGCCAATCAGGGGAAAAGGGTTGGACCAGAAATGACCAATCGGGCACTAGGGGGGCTTTAGATGCTACCATTCCTTGGGTGCCATCTTGGCCCACTTGATGGGAAGTGGGAAGAGTGAGATATCTGGATGTATAGCAAAGGTGACCAGTTGCTATCTTGCTCCATAGGATTCCAAGAGGGCTAGATGAGCTCCAGGTAC
>VMDO01009388.1:0-72500 GCA_007922755.1 Pedetes capensis | reverse complement strand
TTTCGGTACTAAGGGTTGAACCCAGGGCCTCCCACCTGCATGCTCTGCAAGTACTGGACCACTGAGCTGCGCCTCCAGCCCATTTTTTTACTTTTTGAGATAGGTCTCTCTAAGTTACAGACTGTCTCTGGTCTTGAACTTGCCATCCTCCTGTCTCCGCCTCCAGAGCTGGGATTACAGGAGTGCACCACAGCACCCGGCCCCTTTTCACTTTTCAGTAAACTATTAATACTAGAAGGTATTGGTCAAGAACCAATATGAGGCAGCTCATAACATCTGAGAAAGCAAACCATCCAAGGGATGGCATGGTCCATCTTCTGCACTTTTAGGGTGCTGTGAAGATAAGAGGTGATGGGACTTTGGGACTTTCCTTAGCTGCCCATTCAAGTGTTAAATGACCATTGTGGGTAGTTGGTATTTGAGGTTTTGGTTTTTGTTGATTTGTGGCATTAGGGATTGAACCTACTGCCTCATGCATGCTAGATAAGTGCTCTACCACTGAATCACATCTCTAGCCCAATGCTTTATAAGCACATCATATTTTGTAGGGTTTTCTTTTTTTTTTTTTCCTTAGGAAAAGGAACCTCATTACGTCACCTGGACTGGCCTTGGAACTCCTGGGATCAATTGATTCTCCTACCTCAGGCTGCTGGGTAGCTGGGACTGCAGGTCTGTGCCACTGCACCTGGCTTATATTTTGTAACCTTGAGGTAGTAGAATTGGTGATTGAAGTTTGGAGAGAAGGCAGGAGTCACACACACTCAGGAGACATATTCGTTACTCTATTCTTTGCTTTAGAATACTGTGATTTGGGTTTCCGTTCCTAGAGCACAGTCATAGATTAGAGCTCCAATTGAGTAAGAATTCCTGCCGCTCTTTGAAACAGCACGTGCTAGACGTCAATGATTATTACACACAAAGAAAACATTTCGTGAAGACTGGATGTGGAGAGTACATGGCCTTCTCTCCAGAGTTCAATTAGGTTTTAAAAGCAACAGAATATTTTGTAACATATGTTCTTCTAATGTACTCCCTGACAGAGCCTACCCAGGATGTGCAAAGGGAATTTTTAAAAGCAGCTGCATTATTACAATTTGTCAGCAAATGAATTATGTAAAGTCCTTCATCCAATCAAGCTTGTGGGGTGGGGGATGCTTTAGTCCCTGCTGATCAAAATAATAGCATCCATCAATAGCAATTTATGGAATCATCAAGATATCACTGTTTCCCCTGGAGTAGGCAAGTAGCTCCCTATGCAAAGATTAACATTGTCTTTCAAGATGAACTGCAAGGAAAGATCCTATTTTGTGAGCTGTGGACATTATTTAACACTGGTATTTTAGTCTGCATCTCCTAAGAGAGAGTATTTTCTGTGGGCATGGTGGTACATACCTGTGATCCTCGGCATTGGGGAGGTTAAGGCAAGATGATGGTTGAGGATAGCCTGGGCTACATAGCAAGATCCTGTCTCAAAAAAAGACAAGACAAGAAAAGAAAGAAACAGTGCTGGCTGCAGTGGTCCCAGGCCTGTGATCCCAGCAACTCAGGAAACTGAGGCAGTAGGATCAATAGTTCAAGGTCAGAGGCAGCCTTCATAACTGAGCAAGATCCTACGTCAAAATAAACAATAAAAAAGGGGTTGAGGGTGCATCCCAGTGGTAGAACACTTCCAAAGCATGTGTGAAGCTTTGGGCTCAACCCCTAGTACAAACAAATAAATAAATACATAAAAACAAAAATCCACCACCACCACCACTACCACTACCACTACCACCAACCCCTCAAAAAGCTCCATACTATTATCATGGTAAAGGAAATGAACATTAATTCAATAATTATCACATAATATACAGTCTGTCTTAGTCCATTTGGGCTGCTATAACAAAATACCATAAACTAAGTAGCTTAGAAACAACAGAAATTTATTTCTCACAGGTCTAGGGGCTGGAAGTCCAAAATCAAGGTGTGGGCAGATTTGGTAACTGATGATGGCCTGCCCTGCTTCCTCACACATGGCAACTTCTTGTTGCATCTCATATAGTGGAAAGGAGAAGGGCAACTGCTTGCGTGCGTGTGTGCGTGTGTGTGTGTGTGTGTTGCTAGGAATCAAACCCAAGGCCTTGTGCATGTTAGGCAAGGGTAGGGGCCTTATAAGAATACCATTTATAAGGGCTCCATCCTCATGACCTGATCATTTCATAATGGCCCTATGGGACTAAGTTTTAACATGAATTTTTCAGGGAACACCATATTCAGACCATAGCATGGTCTACATTTTAAAATTCCTTCTTTGTCCCCTAAATATTTCTTATACATTTTTCTCCTATTTAGAATCTAATCAAGGTGTACACATTACAAATGAATATCCTGATTTATTATTTATTTAGTTAAGCTACATTTTTTTTTCAGTAATCATGGTATCAGTGAGCAACACCCCCTCCCCCCTTTTACTTTTTTTTATCTTAAGACAGAGTCTTGTTAAGTTATGCAGGTTGCCTCTGGCCTAGAACTTGCAGTCTTCCTACCTCGGCCTCCCCAATCACTAGGATTAGAGGTGTGCGCCACCATGCCCAGCTAGGCAACATTTCTTTCTTCCTCCCTTCCTCCCTTCCCTTCCCGTCCCTTCCCTTCTTTTCCTTCCTTCCTTCCTTGGTTCCTTCCTTCACTTGTTCGTTCTTTCGTTCTTCTCGCTTTTTCCTTCCCTCCTTCCTTCCTTCCTTTCTTTTTTCCTTTCTTTCTCTCTTTCCCTTTCTCTCTTTCTCTCTTGTTAGCTGCTGTTGGATCAGGTCTGACTCATAGCGACCCTGTGTACAATAGATTGAAACACTCCCTGACACTGTGTCACGCCAGGCACTCTGTTAGCGCTTCTCTTCTATCATGTTGTTGTTGTTAGGTGCCATTGAGTCGGTATCTGACTCATAGTGACCCTATGTACAACAGGCAAAATAATTTATCAGTTCTTCTCTGCTACTCATAGGGTTTTCAATGGCAGATTGATTTTTGGGAGCTGGGTTGCCGGGTCCTTCTCCCAAGCCTACAGTCTGGCGTTCCAAAGTGGTCTCCCATCCAAGTACTAACCAGGCCTGACCCTGCTTAGCTTCTGAGATCTCTACACACACACAGCCTACTGTCTGTCTCCCTAGCCTGTGACTGGGTTCACATGGGATCGAGACTAACTGTAGAAATGAATTATAGAAAGGATGGACTATGGGAAACCTCGGTTATGTTGTCCTTCGTATCTGGGTAGGTCCAGAGATTTACCTGGCACCATTTCCCCACTATGAGGGGAATTCATCCTGCATTCCTGAGAAAGTCAGCAAAGAGTTGAATGTAGAATCTCATCATTGGATTTGTGCCTGGGCTTAGTGGATTCTGAAAAGAGTTCAGTAGAATAAAGGCAGTGCATTAGAGAATGTGATTTTGAGTGAAAGATTTTGTGAAATACCACAAATTCATTGGCCATAAGTAATGAGTCAGTTGCTCATTCTATTACTATTTATTGAGTACCTATAGAGTGAGAAGGACTATTGTGGGGCAAACATAAGACTGAGGTCACCACAACGTGTGTCTGTATCCTAGTGGTCATTTGCATTAGGACCCAAAGTCTTTGCCATAAAAAAAAATTTGTTTTTTGAATAGTTGCTTAAAGTTGTATTAAAGTAGTCACGTAGGCTGGACGTGGAGGTGTATGCCTATAATCTCAACCACTCTGGAGGCAGAGGTAGGAGGATTGCAAGTTCAAGGCCAGAGGTTGCCTGTATAATTTATAGTAAGATCCTATCTCAAGATAACAAATAAAAAAGGGGCTCAGGGTGCAGCTCAGTGGTAGAGCACTTGCAAAGTACATGGGAGGCCCTAGGTTCAACCTCGGTGTGGGGAGTGGAACAGAACAAGACAAGTCCCTGAAAAAATAACAATGAAAGGGATTTTTTCAAAGGTCCTGGGTATTGAACCGAGGGAGCTATACTCCAGCCCCCATAATGAGGGCCTTTCTGCTCTTCGACCTCTATATCAGTCAGCTTTCCATTAGTATGGCAAATACCTGAAATAATTAACTTATTATCATTATCATTATTATAGTTTTCTTTTCTCTCTCCTTTTTTTTTTTTTTTTTTTTGGTCATTCTAGGGAATTGAACCCAGGGCCTCATGCATGCTAAGTAAGTACTTTACCACTGAGCTATATTCCCAGACCTTTTTTAGTTTGTATTTTTTATTTTAAGAAAAGGTCTTGCTAAATTGCTCAGGCTGCCCCTGACCTCAAATTTGCAATCCTCCTGCCTCAGGCTCCTGAGTTGTTGGGATTACAAATGTGTACCATGGCACCTGGCTGATTGTTTTCTTGAGACCGGGTCTTGCTACATAGCCCAGAATGATCTCAAATTCATTATGTGGCCCATGCTGGCCTCAAACTCACAATCCTTCTGCCTCAGCCTCCTGAGTGCTAGGATTATAAGCATGTGCTACCATACCCAACCTGAAATAATTAAGTAAGTTATAAAGAGAAAAAGTGTTATTTTGGCTCATAGATTGGGTGGCTGTGGTCCTGTAGAGAACACATCAGGGTGGGAGGGTGCGATGAGCAAAACTACCTCATGTCCAGGAAGCAAAAGAGAGCAAGTGAGGGGCTGGGGTCCCACAGTCCCCTTTGAGGAACAGCACAAATTCCAATGACCTGAAGACCTCCCAGAAGG
Source organism: Pedetes capensis (assembly GCA_007922755.1). Taxonomy (NCBI): domain Eukaryota; kingdom Metazoa; phylum Chordata; class Mammalia; order Rodentia; family Pedetidae; genus Pedetes; species Pedetes capensis. Next base: position 67,807 of record VMDO01009388.1, on the reverse strand, counting down.
TCCTAGTCTTAAAACTTCCACTACTTCCCAATAGCATCTCCACGGGGACCAACCCTCTCAAACATGGTCCTTTGGGAGCATCTAAGATCTAAGCTACAGCACCCCTTCCGTCCATTTCCATGGTGCGTGAGGCCATGTTCTTGTCTCTGCCTCACTTTGTGGCCTCATATCCATCACTTGCCTCCTCTTGATTATCCAGTTGCACTGAAGTAGAGCTCCCCATGCCTTTGTACAAGGTGCTTGCTCTTCTTGGAGTGCTTTTCTTTTTTTCTCATTTTTGAAAAAAAAAATTTTTTTTTTCAGGACTAGGGGTTTGAACCCAGGGCCTGGCACTTGCATGCTTTGCAAGTGCTGGACCACTGAGCTGCACCCCAGCCCTTTTTTTTTTTTTTTTACTTTTTTGAGACAAGGTCTCACTAAATTACACAGACTGCCTCTGGTCTCGAACTTGCCATCCTTTTGCCTCCGCCTCCCGAGCTGCTGGGATTACAGGTGTGTGCCACTGTGCCCGGCTTTTGTTTGTTTTTTGTTTTGCTTTGTTTTGGGGGGCAGGGTCTCACTGTGTAGCCCAGGATGTCTTAGAACTTGCTATATAGACCAGACTGGCCTCGAATTCATGTAGATCATCACCCTGCCAAGTGGTAGGATTATAGGCATATACCACCATGCCTGGCTCACTTTTCAAACTTAATGGAGTTTATACTCAAAAGCAGGGGCTGGGGTTTAGCTCAGTTGGTAGAGTGCCGCTCTGTGGACTCTGTAGCCCAGGGTTGAGCCCCAGCACCACAAAATGGGAGAAGGTCATGGCAGCCTACTCCCGAAAACAATCATGAAACAGTCATTAAAAAACCTATGAGGATCGCTATGAGTAGCACCTAACTCAATAGCACCTAACCATAACAACAAACTCAAAAGAACTGAAAGCAGAAACACAAACAGGTATTTGTATACCCATATTCATAGCAGAATTATTGATAATGTTCAAAAGGTTAAAACAACCCAGTGTCCACTAACAGATGAATGGCAGGCTGGGAGTGTGAGTCAGGGATAGAGCACTTGCCTATAATGCATGAGAAACCATGGGTTCCAACTCCAGCACTGAAAAAAAAAAGAAAAAGAAAGAAAAGAAATAAGATAATAAGGGTATGATGTATACATACAATGGAATAGTATTCAGCCTTCAAAGAAAGAAAATCCTGTTACATGCTATAACATAGATAAACATGAGGACATGAAACAAAGTGAAATAAATTAGTTACAAAAGGACAAAGACTGTATGATTCCATTTACATAAGTTCTTAGAGTGGTCAGCTTCAGAGAGATGCAAAGTAGAAGGAAACACTCCCTAACACTGTACCATGCACATGATCTTTATTATGTTTAAGCCCATTATTGCAACCACTGTGTCAATCCATCTAGTTGAGGGTCTTTTTTTTTGCTGACCTGCCACTCTCTCAAACATGATGTCCTTCTCCAGGGTTCGGTCCCTCCTGACAACATGTCCCAAATACATAAGACACAGTCTAAGCATCCTTGCTTCCAAGGAGTATTTTGGTTGCACTTTGTCTAGGACCAATCTGTTGGTTCTTTTGGCAGTCCGTGGTATATTCAATATTTGTCTCTAGCATCATAATTCAAAAATATAGGTATGTACAATATCAATAATGTAAAGCATTTAACATCTTACCTAATTACTCACTGTTCTTTCTTTTTTTGCAGAACTTGGAAACTGAACCCCAGAGCCTTGTATGCATACTTTGTAAGCACTCCACCACTGAACTGCACCTCCAGCCCATTTTTTACTTTTATAAATTTTGAGACAGGGTCTCACTAAATTATATAGGCTGCCTCTGGCCTGAACCTGTGATCCTTCTGCCTCTGTCTCCCAAGTTGCTGGGATTACAGTCATGAGCCACTATGCCCAGCTCCTTTTTAATTTTTATATATTATTATTATTATTATTATTATTATTATTATTATTATATTTTACAGTGCTGGGGGTTGAACCCAGGGCCTCATGCTTGCATGCTTTGCAAGTGCTATACCACTGAGCTGCACCCTCAGCCCATTTTTTCACTTTTTGAGACAGGTTCTCGCTAAATTATGCAGTCTGCCTCTGGTCTCAAACTTGTGATTCTCCTGCCTCTGCCTCCTGAGTTGCTGGGATTACAGGTGTGCACCACCATGCCCGGCTTCCTTTTTTAGTCTTATGTTGAGACAGGGTCTCACTAAGTTTGAAGGCTGCCTTTGGCCTGGAACTTACTGAGATTATAGTTGTGTGCCCCTGTACCCAGCTCATTGTTCTTAATATAGCAATTATTATAATGTTTATCATTTGTCTTACAATCTTTCTTATTAAGGCATATCTCTAGATCATAAGACCTTTGAAGACAACAGCTCTTTCTTTTCATTGTATATCTCTAAAGCCTAGCAAGATATTTGGCATATGGGTTATCAACAGAATCAAAGTTAAGTGTATAATTAATGGAACCTTTGTTGTTGTTGTTGTTAGGTGCCATCGAGTCGGTATCCAACTCATAGCGACCCTCATAGGGTTTTCAATGGCTGAGTGCTTCGGGATTGCCTTGGGAGTGGATTGCCAGGCCCTTCTCCCATTTTTGCGGTGCTGGGAATTGAACTTGGGGTCTCAGAGACTGCAGCGCAGCGCTCTACCCACTGAGCCAAATCCCAGCCCCTAATGGAGCCTTAGGGAGAAGAAACTAAGAGATGAAGGAATCCATCCATCCTCCTGATACTCAGGTTCTCATACATAAAGCACATTGCACTTTGCACAATTCCTGAACACAGTAGGCATTCAACAAATGTTAGCTCTTTCTCCTTTTCTTCTCATTTTATGGAGTAGTGAATGAAAGCCCACAAAGGTGAAATAATTGGCTCAGAGTTAAACAACTTGATAACAGAAGAGATAAACCCAGCATCTTCTGGTCTGGTGGGTTCTTTTTTCCCTATGACATTGGAAACATGGAATGTTGGAATGACCCTTGACCCCACTAACTAGTAATAGTAAGTACTAATAGGCTTACAAATTACTTTTTGTTTGTTTTTACTGTGCTGGGGATGAAACCCAGGGCTTCATACCTGCTATAGGCAAGTGCTTAACCCTGAGCCGTACCATCAGCCATACAAATACCTTAGTTTTTTTGTTTGTTTGTTTGTTTTTTGAGACAAAATCTTGCTGTGTAGCCCTGGCTGTCCTTGAACTCATATAGATCCTCCTGCTTCAGCTTCCTGAGTACTAGGGCTGTAGGTCTCCACCACCGCGCCCAGCACCAAATAACTTAGTATTAGGGAAAGTTTCCTCCATCATCAAAAGTAAGTGGAACAAGCCTGCGCAGTGGAGCACACCTGTAATCCCAGCGGCTCTGGAGGTGGAGGCAGGAGGATTGCAAGTTCAAGACCAGAGGCAGTCTGCATAATTTAGCAAGACCCTGTCTCAAAAAAAGTTAAAAAAAAAAAAAATGGGCTGAGGGTGCAGCTCAAGTGGTCCAGCACCTGCAGAGCATGCAAGTACAAGGCCCTGGGTTCAACCCCCAGTACCACACACACACACACACACAAAAGTAGGTGGAACAGTGTAATAACCCCAAAACACTCATCACTCAGCTTCAATAATTACCAAATCTGTTTTTCTATTTTTTTTCTTTTCTTTTCTCTTCTCTTTTTTCTTTTCTTTCTTTCTTTTCTCTTTTTGTGGTAAAGGGCCTTGTATATACTTTGCAAACACTCTACTGCTGAGCTGCACCCTAGTCCTTTCTTTATTTATTATCTTGAGAATGGTCTAAGTTATGCAGACTGCCCCTGGCCTTCAACTTGCAATCCTCCTGCCTCTACCTTCTGAGACACTGACATTTCAGATGTGTACCACATTATCTGGCCCTCCATTGAAATATCTATGAACTTGGTGCTCTAGGTACCTCATATGACTGGAAGCGGACAATACCTGTCCTTTTGCATGAAGTTTATTTCGCTTAGGGTGATGTCCTCATTGTTCATCCATGTTGCAGGTATCAAAAGGGTTTCCCTTTTGGGATTTTTTTTTAAGGGCAACAATTTTCTTTTAAAACAAGATTCCTTATCATTTGTGTTATTTATTTATTTTTGCAGTGCTTGGATCAAACCTAGGGCCTCATGCATGCTAGGCAAATGCTCTATCACTGAGCTACATATCTAGTGCTTAAAAGAGTCTTTTTAGAGATATACACAAAATATTTATGAATGAAATGATAAAAGGTCTGGAATTGCTTCAGGATAACTTAGTTGGCCAGGTACAGTGGTGCATACCTGTATTTCTGCCTACTCAGGAGATTAAAGCAGGAGGATCATGAGTTTGAGGCTAGAGGCAGTCTGCACAATTTACAGAGAACCTGTATCAAAATTGAAAAAAAAAAAGAAATAAAAAAGGAGGAATAGGATGTATCTTAGTGGTGGAATGCTTGCTTAGCATGCATAGGCCCTATGTTCAAACCTTAGTAGTAAGAAATAAAAAAGATTGGATGGGGAGTGTAGCACAGTGGTAGAGTACTTGCCTAACATGCTTGAGGCCCTGTGTTTGAGCCCTAGCATGGGAAAAATATAAACATAGTTGTGGGGGAGTGGGTGAGGTACAGTTGAGATAAGATGGGGCACAAATTAATCATTGTTTTATCTGGGTCATGGGTATACAAGAGGGGCATTACAATACTATGTATTTTTTTGTTGTTTTGTTTTGTTTGTTTTGAGTCAGGGTCTCACTGTGTGGCTCAGGCTGGCTGGAACTCTCTATGTAGACCAGGCTGGCCTCGAACTTGTGTCAATCCTCCTGCCTCAGCCTCCCAAGTGCTGGGATTACAGACGTGTGCCACCATGCCTGGCTTTCATAATGAGTTGTTAAGAAACAAACAGGCAGACCAATCTGGAAGGACTTGTGCTGGTTATTTGATAGTTTTCTCCCTTTCTTGCTCTTTTCTTTTGCAATAGGGACATTTATGATCCAGAAAGGTGATGGTATCTGTCCTCTGCTGGCCCAGGACTGGAGCTCATCCAGAACTGTGTACACCGCCACTTTGTGTCCAATGATACACCACTAAAATTGCATATAAATCAGGTATCCCTTAGCCATGCTTGTTGATAGATTTATCTGGCAGTACCTCTTAGAATCTGGGTAGGCGTTTAGAATCCAGACACATAAAGTCAAGGGATTTGTCCTTGTTCCTTCCATGCGTAGATTTATTCAGTACCACCCAGCCTGCTTCAGATGTGAGAAGGGCCCACAGGGAGTGATACTAAGTAACTCTCCCAATGCACTCTATGGAGGACTGGAAGGGAGACTGTGGGGAAGTAGAGGGAAGCGATGGTTAACAAAACAAAACAAAAGAAAAACAGCCTCATTGTAGTAAACTGCTAAGAAGCTCATCCTTCTGGAGAATATAAAGTAAATTGGTTCCCTTTAGGAGTTGAATTAACTCTTCCAGGGCAATAGAATTAGTTCAGTAATGACAATCCCTTGGCTTAGGAGTTCCTGAATGGTATTTTTAATGAACCATGTCTACCCATTGCTACCAATGCCACAATTTAACTGAATTGACTAGTAAACTCAGCCAACAACAGGTTTGAATAATTTTTTTTTTCTTGGAATAGACCAGGTGTTCCTGTGAAGGGATCAATTGACTGTTTGTTTCAGAGCTGAGAAGGCACAACCTCATTAGAGGCAGCCGGTAGATGAGCCCTCTATTCCTTATTCATTTTCCAAGGGACGATTGGAGTGTCTTGTACCCTGGCCCATCAGCCAGTCTTTTGTATCACTATTTGGAGTGTCTTGTACCCTGGCCCATCAGCCAGTCTTTTGTATCACTATCAAGTCTCTGTTACTTGTTTCCAATTTGCTACATAATTTCTCTTCGGGTTTGTAGTTTCAGAGAAAAGGAGTAAGAGTAAGCAAGTTTTAACTGACAGCTTTTGAAACCTGCAAGTTAAACATCTAGACAGGTTAGCAGTCGCATTTAAAAAGCTTTAAAGAATATTGTGCTTGAATTGATTTAATCAGTATTTATAATTGAACAGCTCTGAAATACAAAGAAAAAGTCTATTTTTATTTGCAAAATATCTCCCCCTGCAGCACAGAAGTTTAGAGAAATAAGAAAAAAAAAGAAGGATTAGTATTTTTCATTTAAAAGCAATTTTAAGATTTAAATTTTTTTTTTCTCTTTTTAGTGCTGGGTGGCTGAATTTAGGGCCTCTCGCATATTTCGAGAGCACTTTACCCCTGAACTGCACCCCACCCCCTTTTTTATTTTTTATCTTTTTTGTGTGTGTGTGTGTGATACCGGGGGTTGAACCCAGGGCCTCATGCTTTGCAAGTGCTGGACCACTGAGCTGCACCCCCAGCCCATTTTTCTTTTTTATTCTTTGAAACAGGGTCTCACTAAATTACACAGACTGTCTCTGGTCTCGAACTTGTGATCCTCCTGCCTCCACCTCCCAAGCCGCTGGGATTACAGGGGTGAACCACCACGCTGGCTTTTATTTTTTATCTTGAGACAGAATCTCATTAAGTTGTGCAGGCTTAACCAGGTGTGTGGTGGCACATGCATGTGATCCCAGAACTTGAGAGGGTGAGGCAGGAAGATCAACATGAGTTCAAGACTAGCCTGGTCTACACCGTAAGACCCTGTCTCAAAAAACCAGGCATGCAGGAGGATCGTGAGTTCAAGGCCAGAGGCAGCCTGCATAATTTAGTGAGACCCTGTCTCAAACTAAAAAATTAAAAAGGGGGATTGGGGTGCAGCTCAGTGGCACAGCACTTGCCTAGCAAGCATGAGACCCTAGGTTCAACCACAAGTATTGAAAAAAAAATTTTTTTTTCACAAATTGCCTCTAGCCTTGAACTTGTGATCCTCCTACCTCAGCCTCCTGAATCACTGGGATTACAAACATGTGCTACTGTGCCTGGTCAATTTTGAGATTTTAAAAGAAATTCTCTCCACTTTCTTTTAAGCAGAAAAGCAGTGATCTTTTCTGGCCTTAGAAAAGAAAAAAAAAAAAAAAATCCACCTAACACAGGAGAATTGAGCCCTGAAGTAGGTTAGTAAATGGCTCCCATTTGAGAGATAAATTTACTCCAGGAGACCACTGGAGCTTAGTACCTTGGAAGAGGTAATTAGACCAAATATTAGCTTGTTGTCTTGAAAGGGTTAAACTCATCTCTGGAGACCATGCAGTTTATTTCTAGAGAGCACTTTATTCACCTCAGCGACCTCTCCCCATCCCAGGAGGTGTCCTTTGTCCCCAGCTCCTAATAACTGGGCTGTGCAGCTGGAATTGAATGCACTGGACTTCCCAAAGCATGAAGCGCTCTCGGCATCAGGCTCTGTCTGCCCAATTTCCCTAAGGAGATGACGGTCTGTTGGATGTTAGTGCACACATTTGTCTTTTGTGCAGCTGCTGTGTGCTGGTTATATATATTTTTTCACACACCCACGAAGGTGGGGAGCATCGTCCTGCATGGTGTGCGCTTTGGAATCGGGCACCTTTGTGTTTGGATCCTGAGCTTTCCCCTTGCTAGCTAGCTAGGTGACCTTGCCACATTACCCTGTTTAGCAACTCTAAGGCTTAGTTTCCCTGGCATGGTGGTGCATGCCTGTAGCCTCAGCTACTCAGGAGGCTGAGGCAGGAGGGATGCTTGAGTTGGGACCAGGCGTTCAGGGTCAGCCTGGATAACATAGGGAGACCCCACCTCTTACATTTTTTAAAATATTTATTTATTTATCTACCTCTTTATTTATTGTGATACTTGGGGGGTTGACCCAGGGCCTCATGCATACATTGCAAATATTCTACCGCTGAGATGTACCCTTCCATCCATTTTATATTTTTTATTTTGAGACAGGGTCTCACTAAGTTGTGCAGGCTGCCTCTGGCCTTAAATTTGTGATCCTCCTGTCTCCAGCTCCTGAGCCGATGGCATTACAGGCACATGCCACTGTGCCTGACAAGAGCCTACCTCTAAAAACAAAATCAAAAAACAAAACAACAACAAAAAAATCCCACCAGAACATAAAATTCATTAAAAACAACCAAAGAACAAAAATAAAAACAACAAAAAAACCCAGTAACAATAACAAGTTAGTTTTTTTTTCCCTATAGAATGGGGAAGACAGAACTCAATTTGGTATCACACCTCTCAAGGAGCTCCTGCTTTTCATGAGGCTCAGTGAGTAAGGCATGGGGGTTATGTCTGCCCCTGAGTGAAGTCTCAGTGTCAACTCTTATCATTGCTACTATTACTGTTGTTATTCCAAAGTTCCCCTTCTCTAGGCTCTGCCTTTGTCTCTAGTGGTAGCCATTTTCCTCTGGTAAAATCTCTGTGAAGTCTCTATGGGTTTCCTCAGAAAAAGCCACTGACACCCACCTGAGTTCCCATCACAGTTTGTAGGTGTCCCTTGCATAGCCTCTCTCAGGTGGTATTATAACTACTTGTTTACCCGGCCTTGACTGTTCCAGGAATTCAAGTAACAAGTGCAAAACACACACCAAGCCGGGCACAGAGAATGCAGGCCCTAAGTGTCACTTCATTTTTTCATGAAGGGTCTGTCCAGTGGCAACTCTCATTCCACACGTGCCCACCAAGGGGCCATTGTAAGCGGTCATCTCCAGTGGCCTGCACAACAATCTGAGGAAGTGGATACTGTTACCTTCCCCTTTCCACAGTGCAGGCAAGGCAGGCTTGTGGGGCCAGGTGAATGGCACAAACCCAGCTGCAAGAAGTAAGGGGTAGAGCTGGCGTTCAAATCAGGATGTGAGAAGTGGGACACAGTATTACTGATCTTTGGCTCCCTGGCACCTAGCACCGTTCCTAACACCTGGCATGTGCTCTAGAACAGAGTGTGCGCTGTAGACTTACCTGTCACTCTTCATCCTGCTGAGCTAGACAAGACCCCAGGGAACCCTTTGTGACCTCTGTGCTGGTTATTCAGCTGTTCTCAGATCCAGTCCTCATAGGTCCCCTGACCTGTTCTCCACAGTGCCAAAGGGGCTGAACTGCAAACTGCCTTTCCTGGGCTCCCTTGCCAAACGGCTTTCAGTGAGTTGCATCAAGGGAAGTTGCCCAGTGGGCGTGGCCACAACACAGACAATGTGCCTACAGCCCAAGATGCTGCCTACAACAGAGAGGAAGAGGGAGAGATGACTTGACCCGTTCTTTCTTTCTGCGTGGCCCCCCTGCCTCCCAGGGCCTCCTGATGCCTGATCAGAGCCAGACGCTCTTGGCAGGGGTCCTAGGGGAGGGAAACTGCTCAGGTCATTTCCCCTGTTGATAGACAGTTTAGCTCAGGCATTAGCAGGCGATATGGAGGACAAGGGATTGAAATTGACTCCTGACCATTCGGCCATGATGGATGAAGCCACTGGAAAGACATTTTCTAATGGACCCAACACTAATCCAAGCCATTGATCCACTTATAAAACACAGACTCCCAGGCTCATGTTGCACTGGGTGCCCAGAACTGGTCATCCAGGGCTGATGTCACATCGGGGGTGCCCTAGTTTGAATAAAACCAGGGGCACTGTGTCTACTTTCTCTTTTCCTTCTTTTCTTTCCTCTCTGCTTCTTGCCCTTTGCTCCTCTCTTCTTTCTCTAGAAACCACGAGCCCCCCTCTCCCTTCTCTCCACCTGCCAGGTTCTCTAAGGTACTTTTCCCTCTAGAAGCTGCTTACCTCTATTCTCTTTGACCTTGCATTTCCTTGGGAAATAGAAATGTCCTTATGCAGATTCCCCCAGGGAAACCAGCTTATTTCAGGTTCCTCTCCAGGTTTACCTAAGCTTCTCCAGATGAGGCAGAGTAGAAAGGGAAATTGGGGGGCCATGGAAAGGGAAAGAGCCTCTACCACAAGATCTAGTTTGAATCTTAACAGCTGAGAATCAAGAACTTTGACACAAGTACCAAGAAGACTTGCTATGAGGGCTGCCTGCATAGAGATGCTATGTTTGAGGAACATTTTAAATAATGAAAATTAAATAAAATAAATAAAATTAAATTAAAATAGCAATAAGCCAGGCTTGGGGTCAAAATGTCTGTAACCTTTGAGTTTTGCCTCCCCCTCTGTAATTCTATGCTTCTTTGAGACATATCTGGGCAACTCCCTTGTGTGTGCCTGTCTGTCTTTCTGTCTATCTGTCTGTCTCTCTCTCTTCTCTATTTCTTTGACACAGAGGTACAGAACTGGGAGAAACTACTTGGAAAAGGAGATTTTGTGGGTTGGTGGGTGAGGGGCAGAAATCCTCCCTTGACATTCTGTGTCATTTGCATGATTAATTTTTGCCAATTGATTGGGGTTTGTGGAACAAGTCAAAGTGTATCTTAAAGCAAGGGTTGATATGTGTTTTAAGTTGTACATTCTGGTTTTTAACTATGCCATTTACTCTGAAAAATGGCCATTTATCCTAAAGATGTTATATTCACTTAAGACTTTTGCTTAGAGTGGCCACAGGGACATTGTGCATGAATTTGTGGCTGAATAAGACTCATCAATAGCTCCCCTAATAAATATAGATTAAAAGGATATCCAATATCTGCCTTAAACTCACAAAGGAATATAAATTTGCAGCAAGAGATCAAGACTCTAATGAAGGCAGCAGGAGACGGCTTTAAAGACAATTCCCTGTTGCAACTTGATGATGAAAATCAGTCTTAACTGTGCATTTAATTTCTTTTGTGGGTTCAAAGCAGATCCCTAAAGTTTCATTTGAGGAAGGTTAATCACGATAGACTCTGTAGCCTATAAAGCTTCTAATATTGGCTAGAGTTGGTAAAAGATATTTGAATGAATAATAATGTTTTGCTTTTTACAGTGAGGTGTTATACTAGGAAAAAAAAAAAAGAATAAAGAAACTGCCAAAATACTACCTATGTAGGCATCCTTGAAGAAACAAATGTGGGCAAAGATGTGGGATTTATAAATACATAGTACTTGTTTGCAAAAAAGAATCTTCTATACAGCCCATGTTTCCTAAGCAAAATTCTGTGCATTGAATAAAGGAACCTTTTCATATAAAAAGGAAGTAAAGAAGGAAGAGCAACAATAACACTGTTTCTTTGGTGAGATGGCAAAGAACTAGTTAATGCAGAACACTTTAAATTAAATCCAGGGTCTCACACATGCTAGGTGTTTGCTCTACAACTGAGTATGCCCCCAGGCCTAGGGCAACTTTTTAGAAGTGTGTGTGGCAGATTGGTAGAACTTGTGTACTTTTCTTTTTTCTCATTGATGGCCTTTTTTGGGCCTCTCCTATGCCTTCCACATGCAGCTTTTGTGCTCAGATAGGCCATATTTTGTGGATATTTACCCCACTACCTCAATCCTATACCTTCTATTCTTGCGTTTTCTTCATTTTTCTCTAGTTGTAAGCTATGGAAGAAGGACCTGTCAGCCCACTTCTGAAACAATCAGCCATTGAAAACCCTATGAATAGCAGAGAAGCACTGACAATAGTGCTGGGCATGGCACAGTGTCAGGTGTTTCATTCTGTTGTACATTGGGTCACTATGAGTTGGGCCAGACTTGATGGCACCTAACAACAAGTTGTAAACTGGAAGGAAGTTCTCAAACTTCCCTTTGGATAAGGATCGAATAAGAATTTGGGTTAAAAAAATTCAGATTCTGTGAAAGCAGGTCTCAGGTCACTTTAAAACCATTGGTTCCTTGAAAACCAGCCCTCAACAAAAGCTGATAAGTGCAGCTGTGTCACAAGGTGGCTGTGCCTGCCTAGGGGCTGGATTAAGAAAAAGGTGGTGTCATAAGATAACCTTGTAAAAGGTCAAATTCAGGAATTCCTGTACAGGGCAGAGCTCTGGAAAATGGAAACTTACTTTGTACCCCCCACCCATTTATGGTAAAAAAGCTCCTGCTTCTGTAATTCTGCTTCTCCGTCCCCTACCCTATAAAGCCCATAACCAATGTGATCGGATGCTGCTTTCTGAAAGTCCACTCCCAGGACTGAAAGTAGCCGACTGGCAGGTCTAAATGAACTTTTCTGCTCCCTATCTCTTTGTTTTGTGTCTTGGAGTATGTTTCTGGGGTCGAGCCTCTGGGTACAACAATTCCTGGGCACAGGTGCCCATGATTCTGGTCCAGTGATTCTGTATTGAGATCTAGAAAACTTAACTTTGCTCGACGCTAAGTATTTCTGTCCTGGGTGTTGAGATATATTGTTGGGTTATGGGATAGGACATCACCTTTTACCAGGGTGTTTCACATTTTATTGGATAGGAATGAATCTTTAATTGTGGAATTACAGGTCCCAGTAATCCTGTGACTAGAGAGTTTCTAGTCCGATTGTAAGGCTTTTGATTCTCCCTGCTTCCATTAGGCTCCTTCTTTACCACTACACTAGTTAATAGCAGCAATGCAAAGTGGGGTGGGCCACTGAGGTCTAAGAGGCTTACCAGTAACTAGTTAGAATTCAAGGATTAGGAGAGTCAGTGACTGTCATTCTTTGATAGATTGCTTTGTTAGGTTTTGAAAATCTACACTCAGAACTTATGTATCAGAAGTTGCTTGTGTAAGGTGGATTGAAGGTGATCAACTATGTTTTCCAAAATAGCTCCCCAACCATTTGTTAATATATCTAAGATTCTGTCATTACGAATGATGGTGTCTGTGTTGAAGGGTGGGGAGGGGTGAGTCCAGGACTCTGGTGTTACCATGGTATGTGTTACCAGGGAAGGATCCAGAAAGCTGGCAGCAAACCTTGGTCCTTGGTCACATTTATAAAATAATTTAAAAACAGACCCAGAAGGGAACTTAGAAGATTATTTAGAGGTGGAAAAGAGGAAGACCCCCTACATGCCAGAGTGAGCAGGCTGGGGAGTTATGCTGGCATGAAGAGAAGGGAGATGGAAAGACAGAAAAAGTTGTGTTTTCTGAAATAGAAATCAGAAAGTGGACAGAGCTAATGGTGAACAGCAGTATATATGCTTCTGAGTCAGATGTCAGAAGCATGGAGGTCCAGCAGTGAGGCTGTGATCTCCAAACATCTGTGGACAACTTCAGACTTTTACCGGTTGCTCTGGGCCCTGCCAAGCAACGTCAATGCTGCCAAGAGCTGGAGACACTGCAGGCATATGTGGGAAACTGGGCATTGTGTCAAGGGGATGGGCTTTTGGGGTTTTTAAGTCCCCATTACATTAAGGGGACAGATATTCCTCTTTTTGCTCATCTCTTCCTTGGCTTAGTCTGGCCTTCTAAGTTTTAAAACAGGTTTTCCTGTCTATCACTGGAAGAGTCCTGCCTCAAATGACACTTCCCTTCTTCTAGCCAGGACATGGAGGCAGTGTTGCCTTCATATGTAAAGTGAGTTCTAGTTACAGACCAGGCCACTTGTAAAATGAGCTACTGGCTACAAAGGAGGCCATTTGTAAAAAAAAAAAAAAAAGTACACTCTACTCACAATACTATTTTTAAGGATATTATCTGTTGGGGAAGGACTGATGCCTGATCAAGCCATCTGTCTCAGAGGAAACTCACATTGATATTCACACTTCAAAAGGTGGCTGGAAAGCAGATGGTGGCAGAGGTCCATTTATTCCCTTTCTTCCTGTCTAGCCTCCCCTTTTGTTTGGACCATAGAAAATTGTTAGGTCTTAAAAGTCTAATAATTCCAATGCACATACTTCCAGGTCAATATCACCTAGACCTGGTAATGTAGGATGATTGGAATAGTGACAGTAAAGAATGCGGAAGGAATCCGGGTGCAGTGGCTCATGCCTATAATCCCAGCGGCTCGGAGGCGGAGGCAGGAGGATTACAAATCTGTGTAATTTAGCGAGACCCTGTCTCAAAAAGTAAAAAAAAATGGGCTGGGGGTGCAGCTCAGTGGTCCAGCACTTGCAGAGCATGCAAACACGAGGCCCTGGGTTCAAACCCCAGTACCAAAAAAAAAAAAAAAAAAAAAAAAAAAAAAAAAAAAAAAAAAAAAAAAAAAAAAAAAAAAAAGAATGCAGAAGGATTAGAGTTCTTATTTACTCTGAACACATGTACTCTTAGTAAGAAAATTTTAATTGAATAGAGAAAAAAAATGGGAGTGGTTCTGTGGATGAATTCTAGGTAAACTCTGAAGAAATTTCCACACCATTGCAAATCAGCTGTTCAGAACTAGAATATATCAAGTGATAGGCATGTTTTTTTTTTTTTTCCTGTACTTGGGGGTTGAACCCAGGGCCTCACATGTATTTTGCAAGTGCTCTACCACTGAGCTGCACCCTCAGCATATTTTTTATTTTATTTGTTATCTTGAGACAGAACTTGCTAAATTACCTTTTAGCAAGTTCTGTCACAGGGTTCTGTCACAGGCACAAGGTGCCTGTGCCTGTGCCTGTGCCTGTTCTGTCACAGGCACAGGGTGCCTCTGGCTTTAAATTTCCCATCCTCCTGCCTCTACCTCCCAAGTCACTGGGATTATCAGTGTGTGCCACCACACCTGGTAGAAGTGTATATTTGAGTTAATGCAAGTTGTATTACATTATGCTTAAGCCTTTGAAAAATAGTCTCCTTTTGAACACCTGTAAGGTTTATTTGAAAAGTCACAGATCAACTTTCATTTTTCTCTTTCTTCTTATTTCCTTCTTTTAATCTTCTTCAGTATATTTCCTTCAAAAGTTACTCTTAGCACGTGTGCAAAATTGACCTCTGAGCTGAGATCTTAGGATAGACTCAAGGATCAGCTGGTCTTGAAGATACACTCAGCCTAGAGGTCAAAGGCAGTGCACATCCTTACAGGCTTTTTTCTTTTTCTTTTCTTTTCTTTCTTTTTTTTTTTTTGTTGGTACTGGGGTTGAACCCAGGGCCTTGCACTTGCATGCTCTGCAAGTGCTGGACCACTGAGCTGCACCCTCAGCCCATTTTTTTTTTTACTTTTCGAGACAGAGTCTCGCTAAATTAACAGACTGCCTCTGGTCTTGAACTTGCGATTCTCCTGCCTCCGCCTCCCGAGCCACTGGGATTACAGGCATGCGCCACCATGCCCTTACAGGCTTTTTTCTGATGGTGGGGAGAGCTGTTATGGCCTTGGTGAGTTATTTTTGAATGCCTTGATTTTCCCACTGATAAAGAGGAGGTAACAATGCCCATTATTCCAAAAATATACACAAGATCTCATCTGTGAATGTTACTAAAGTTTTGGATAAACATATCTTTGTTTTTGTTTTTGTGGTACTGGGGTTTGAACCCAGGGCCTCAGGCATGCCTTGCAAATGTTCTACAACTGAGCCTCACTCTCAGTCCATTTTCCATTCTTTTGTCTTGAGACAGAGTCTTGCCAAGTTACACAGGTAGCTTCTAGCCTTGAACTCTTTAATCCTCCAGTCTCTGCCTCCCAAATCCCTGGGATGACAGGTGGTAACCGCCAGTGTTTCTATTTCCATTAGGGTTATTGTAGTTACATGCAGTAACTTTAATTTGGCTTCAGGTCCTCTAGTATGTAGCTATTTTATAAGAACTGATTGTTTTTAACTTTAACCTGAAACAAGGGGAGGGGAGAGGAAATCCTCCCCCGCCCCCCACCTACAGCAGTGACTCTATTATTGTGGATTGAAACTTTCTGTTAATTTAGCTAAATTCTACTTCAGTAAAAATCATTTTCGGAATAAAATCTCCTGTTTGTATGGCTTCACATTTAGTGTATCATTTTAAACTCCACTTTCTAGCACTTGTTTTACATGAAAGTCTAAGTTGCCAAGCTGTGAAGGATTCAAGTAAGATATGGTGAAGACATTGAAAATGAGCAATTCTTATTCAGGGAATTAAGGCTGCAACCATTTGAGCCTTGCATGTTATGTCAAATCAGATGTTCTTTTCGTTGATGTTGTTTCCAAGACAATTGGCAGTTTGCGTTCTCATAGTTGAGGTTCTAAGCTGTAGTAATAAGTGCATTAGGTGTCTAACCCTGGATATGATTTCAGTACTATAGGCAAGGCACACCAAGCTTGTGCATTTTGCTCAGAGAATTGCACACTTTGCAGCAGGCCCTTGCACACTGATGTCAGTGCATGACTGCAATGGGAAACATTTGAATCCGGTTGCAAAGATTTGCTCAGTGTGAAATCTGTTCCTAACACAATGGCCAGATTGAAAGGAGTTTCATTCCATGGCTGGGTATTTCTTCTTCCTTTGGGGAAGATAAAAGGTAAATGCAATACTTTGCAGTTTAAAGTTACCACAGAACTTCATAATCTTAGCCTCAAAATCGACTCCTAAATTTACACAGAGAACCAGTGGCCTTGAGTTAGCTACGACTGCCTGTTTGATCTCGGTGAAGTTCTACAAAGGCAGTGAGTTCAGAGGAGGGCCAGGGCAACTCCATGCCTTTTCCATCCCGTTCTTCTTTTCCTTCCTCTTTACTCCCTTTCTCCATCCTTTGGTATGAGCTATAGTGTATATCCATTTCAGTAACCCCAGACACCATATATTCTAGAACAATGAGGAAAGCATCTTTCCTTATTGATATTGACAAGCCCTTTGGTCAAAAAATGTCCCCCAACAGATGTTAGAGAATGTGATCATAAACCAGAAAGATATCTGTTATAACTTTTAAGGCTCTTTTATTTCTACCTCTCTAAATTCCACTGGATAAGGTTTAAAAACATATTTTTTTCCTTCAGAAACCCTCCTTGAGGGTTTAGGATACAGGAAAAGTAGTTATGACTTAAGATAAGTTGCTGACTTTGCTTTACCATGGACCACCTCTTCCTGATATTCCCAACAGGAAATAAAGAACATAAAGGACAATTATGAAGCAATATCAACAATAAAACAAGAATGAGCTCATTTTATTATTCAGTAATGCCATTTAAAGATTATTTTAGTCTAAGCACTCTGGATATTATTTTAGTCTGATCATATTGTTGGAAGGTTTTAGATTGTTTTAACTTTGCCTAATGAATGCACCCCATTGATATTATAAATAATTGAATCCTCTGCTGACTTTGAGGATCCAGAAGTGAATTATTGTCTTAGGATTGACCTAGCCTGAAATTCACTTTTTATCATAAGGCGTGTCTATCAAAGGGGCCACCCAGCATAAAAGAATTTAGACTATAAAGCCTAATGATGACACAGTCTTGTTCATAAATAAATATAACTGGGGTTTTAACACAGCACCATAATGTCTTCCTCTTTCCCAGGAAGATTGATTTTCTGTGACATGAACCAAGAAAGTCTGACAAATAAACAGTGGAAAAAAGCAGAAAGGAAGAAGGTGACAGTGATGACAGTTGTGTGTAGCTTTCTTTCCTCATCACTCAGGGACCAAGTGATTCCTCTACTTCCTGAAATAAGCATTCTGAATGTCCCACTGTGACACACACGCAAGTCCTGCCCCTCAGTTCTGAGTTTTGGTGGTGTGGTAGTCAGCTTTCCATCACTGTCACAAAATACCTGAGATAATTATAAAGACAAAGGTTAACTTTGGCTCATGATTTTAGAGGTTCTTGTCCATGATTGGGCAGACTCACTGTTTTGGGCCTGTGGTAGGTAGCACATCAGGCAGAATCCATCATGGAGCAAAATCACTCTCCTCTCCTCTCTTTTCCTCCTCTCCTTCCTTCCTTCCTTCTTTCCTTCCTTTCTTTTCTTCCTCTCCCTCCCTCCTTTTTTTCTCTTTTTTTGGTACTAGGGGTTGAACCCAGGACCTCACACATACTTTGCAAGTGCTTTACCACTGGGCTGCACCCTCAGCCCATTTTTTATTTTTTATTTTGAGGTCTTGTTAAGTTACGCAGGCTGCCTGTGGCCTCAGACCTGCGATCCTTCTGCCTCTGCCTCCCGAGTTGTTGGCCTTTTTTTATTTTTTAACTTGAGTCAGGGTCTGAGTCATGCAGGCTGCCTCTGGCCTCAAACGCTTGATCTTCCTGCCTCTGCCTCCTGAGTCACTGGAATTATGGGCATGCACCACCATGCCCCACTATGACAACCTGGCTTCCACCTAACTCTGTTGACCTGCTCAGGACTCTCACCTTCAGCACTCAGCCATCGTGTTTGAGGACACATGGAGAAACCACATGCAGGTGTTTGGATCCACAGCATTAGCTCAGAGGGGTTGCCTGGGTAGGCAGATGATGGAAAAGGGGGACAATAGGGAAAAAAGGAGAAGAGATGCCAATATGCTGCTGGTTAGTAATTAACTGACTCTACTGATATTACTGGGGCTGGGATTTAGCTCAGTTGGTAGAGCGCTGCGCTGCAGCCTCTGAGGTCCCGAGTTCAATTCCCAGCACCGCAAAAATGGGAGAAGGACCTGGCAATCCACTCCCAAGGCAATCCTGAAACAGTCAGCCATTGAAAACCCTATGAGGGTCACTATGAGTCGGACACAGACTCGGTGGCACCTAACAACAACAACAAACTGATATTACTGAGCTTCTGTTTGTATCAGGCCCTGATCTAGACCATGCTGTGACTAATGTAGACAAAAATAGCCACCCTCTGAACTCCTATGGATTCTGCCAATTTAACTTACTGAGTGGTCTCCAAGTGGGAGAACTAAGATCAAGTTTTGGAATTACAATGTAATTACTCCCACTGGAATTAATTTGGTTCTGTTTTGTTCTTTAATTTTTTTTTTTTTGAAATAGAATTCCTTTTATTATAGTTAAATAAACAAAGCCTAAGGAAATTGATGGTGATTCACCTTCCAGTGACTCTGGAAGGTGGCTGCTAAATCAGCCTCATGCCTACGTTTTATTTTTTCCATAAAATCATCTATGTGCATGGAGGGCTTCAGAGAAAAGAATTAAAATCCCCCAAAGATGGTTGGGTCTGAAGGCTTATATACCATTTTAACAAAGGGTAATCAATTTGTGGAGAAAAGACAAAAGAAAGGGTGTTGGCCTTCAGGGACAGTAAATTGTGGGAAGGTAAACATACAGGGGAAGTAATGGGAGATTGGGTTTATTTTAGTAAGGCTGGAAGGTGCAAAAATTGGTACCAATTTTCTGTCTCTAGTGATAATAGTTGCTTTCTTCCTCTGGGTATGAGAGAGGGGAGGAGGAAGATCTTAACAATGGGAAACATATGTCCTCCTTTTAGACAGATGGGGGAGGGTGAGAGTTCTTTCTGCAATTGCTGCTTATTAGCTTTAGCTCACAGCAATCCTTACGCCAAAGTGGCATATTTTGGGGTACAGCACCTAACAACAACAGCAACATATATCTCCACATGTCTGTCAACTTGTCATGCTGTGGGGGCTTCCATGTTGCTGTGATGCTGAAAGCTATGCCACCAGTATTTCAGATATCAGTCCCATGATGGGCAGGTTTCAGCTGATCTTCTGGACTAAGACAGACTAGGGAGAAGGACCCGGCAGCCCACTCCTGAAACAATCAGCAGAGAAGCACTATCAGATATAGTGCCAGAAAATGAGCTTCCCAGGTTGGAAGGTATTTGAGAAATGACTGGGGAAGAGTTACCACCTCAAAGTAGAGTAGACCTTAATGGTGGGAATGGAGTAAAGCCCCTGGGACCTCCTTTTGCCAATGTGACATGACTCAAAAAGAGTAAATACACAGTGTCTGCAACAATAGCTCAAACATAAAAAGATGATGTGCATGGCACAGTGCTGGATAGTGCTTCGTTTTGCCGTACTTAGGATCACTATGACTCGGATCCAACTCGACAGCACCCAACAACATGTGTGTGGCACAGGGTGGGGTAGTATTTACTGTTCCTTTGCTAACTGGGTGGCCTTTCAGTGTGAGCACAGTGGGCCTGTCTGGATCCGCAATGCCCAGTGGTGGTCTAGGCTTTGTGCATGTCTGGGAGCGCTGGCGGAATGACGCATGCTTAGTGACCCTTCCTTCCCTGAGTCTGTTTCCTGGCAGCACAGTGCTCTTAGTTTTCCTGGCATTACTGCTTTTTAAAATGCAGTAGCTGGCTCCTCCTTTGAGGAGGGCCTTGCTCCCCAGCTGCAGGGCATGTGGTCAGAAGACAGCTATCAGATGTCAGCTCCTTCAGGATCTACCTGGCCCCAGATCATCCCATTTTGGGGGCATCTAAATCCCATGGCTGAATCAGGCAGGAGATAAAGGTCTGGCTGTTTCAACCCAATGAGTCCAGCTCAAATGGGTAACAATACACATCCTCAAATCTAATCCTCACTGTTTCAGCAGTTTTAGAGGGCTACAAAATCAGATGCAGACTCGAATAGTGTGCATGCTGGGTAGTTCTTGACCTTGAATCCAATCCACATGTGATTCTAATCCAAATCTGATTTTGTAGTCCTATAAAACTGTTGAAAATGTGTGGATTTTTAGATTCAAGAATATAGGGTATAGCTGGGCATGGTGGCGCATGCCTGTAATCCCAGTGACTCAAGAGGCGGAGGCAGGAGGATCACAGGTTCAAGGCCACAGGCAAGATCTTGTTTCAGTATTTAAAAAAAAAAAAAGGGGGGCTTGGTGCTGCTTAGTGGTAGAATGCTTGCAAAGTATGCCTGACAACCTGGGTTCAACCCCAAAGAATCTAAAAAAAAATAATAAAATAAAAAAAGGCATATACTGTAAAGCTCCCACCAGATTGGCGGAAGCTTTGTTGAGTCTGTATCACTATTCGACCCTGCCCCTCCCATTCTTCCTTCCCTTTCCTACAAATATTTGTTTATTTGTTTACTTATCTTTGCAGAGCTGGAGATGGAACCCAGGGCCTGGGCTTGCTAAGCATGGGTTCTGTCACTGAGTTACTCCCCACCCTACTGATATTCTTATCCCTCAGCCCTCATTTCCCTCAGCCTTTCTCCCTCAGTTTTCCTGTTCCCTAGTATTTTTTTCTTTCATTTTTTTTTACAAGACTGGTGAGATTTTCTCTTCTCTCAGAGTATATCTTCTTCACCTTCTGTCCCATTTGGCATCAAGCACAGACTTTGTGAGGGAAATCAAGATGAGAGGCAAAAATTGGTAATTCTCATCATTTTTTTTTCCACCCCGGAAGCTCACCTGCCTGCCTTTTCCCTCATCCATCCTAAACCCTACCTTTTTTTTTCTTTTTCTTTTTCTTTTTTTCCCCCAGTACTGGTGGGTTGAACTAGGGCGTTGTGCATTATTTTGCAAGCACTCTACCGCTGAGCTGCACTTCCAGCCTTTTTAAAATGTTTATCTTGAGACACGGCCTCACTAAGTTACACAGGCTGCCTCTGGCCTCAAAGTTGCAATCCTCATGCCTCAGCCTCCTAAGTTGCTGGGATGACAGCACCACAACACCTGGCTATCCCTGAACTTTTCCTACACCCTGCTTGACCTTTTTACTGGCTCCTTCCTCCTAACCTGTCCTTTTCCCTCAAGGGTACAAGGGAAGGATGATAAAGGGCATAGAACAGTGCAGGTGCTGAAGAGGCATGAGGCCAAGGGGACACTCGGATGAGACACAGGAGTGGAAATGAAAAAGAACAGGAGGCTCCAGAGGTGATATGAAGAGGCAGAGCAAAGAGCAATGGAAAAGAGAAGGAGACAGAGTTGCAAAGGCAGCAAGGAGCCTATAGCAGAGGTAAAGCCAAGCGGCATGCAACACAAGGCAGGTGATAGCATAGACATTCTGCAGAACAGAAGGGCATTCAGGGAGGGGAGCCAAGGCCACATAGGGTTGCTTTTTTTTTTTTTTTTTTTTTTAAGGATTAAGAATGAATCACTGTTTTCATAAGCATCAGTGCACATGCCATATGTTAGGTGCTGGTAGAGTGGAGATCACGCAACACGACTCAGAACAGGCCCCGCAGCCTCCCTCTACCCCTCGGAGCTTGTGGGCCAGCCTGTGGGTTTAGATTCCCCCAGAGATGAGGTCATACTTCTCCGGCGTCTCCTGGGCTCTGGTCCTCACCCGCTCCCTCCTATAAAGTGAAACCCAAACCAATATAAACCCCATAAACCTTCCTCGGCTGCTCTGGGCTTAGGAGAGCAGTGGAAGTTAGCCACGTCGCTAATGACAGATTCCACGGTGAAGTCTCTGTAAACACTCTGTAATTAATCACAGAGAGGGGAATAGGATACTAATTTAGGTCCCAGACTCCTTTGAAAATCTGATGAAAGGTGGGGACCCTCTCCCCAGAAACCAGAACACGTGCATCGACATGCTCTGTTTTATTTATGATGTCTGCATGTTCATTAAGATCTTGAGGCCAAGGCTGAGGGGTCCATGGACCCCGGGGTAAGAAGCCCCGACTGAAGCACAGATATGAAGTACTTTGGCATCTGTGATCCAGTTTATTTGGCCAAAGTCCTGGAGATGGGGCAGCTGCTGCCAGCATTAGACAGAGGGGGAGACCGAGGCATGGGAGAACTGGCTGAGTACCACCAGATAGGCTACGAGGCACAACGGAGGTCAGCCTAGACCCTCTACCTCCAAGGCCAGTCTTGTTGCGTCTGCTTCTGGGAATTTGGAACCCGCTGTTAGGAAGACAGCCTATTTATCTGTTTATTTTTTGTTGCTAGGGATTGAACCTAGGGCTTCATGCTTGTGAAGCACATGCCCTACCACTGAGGTATTCTTCCAGCCCTGTTGTTTTCTTAACTTGTAGTAATTACCAAGGCTTTTAGAAAGGGAGAAATAGCTGAGTGGGATGGTGCACACCTGTAATTCCAGAACTAGGGATGCAGAGGCAGAAGGATAGGCATGAGTTCAAGGCTAACTTGGTCTCTACAGTGAGTTCCAGGCCAGTCTGGGCTATACCCTGAGACTCTGTCTCAAATAAACAAAGACAAATAAACAAAAGAAAAGGGAGAGATTAGATTATGCCTCCTTGGTGTCCTCTGCCTGACTCAGGAGCACATTCTCCAGCTCCTTCTTCCTTCCCCTGTAACTCAAAGTGGAAGATAAGGGAAATCCAGTGGATTTCAGATCTAATGAGAAGCTATCACGGTGGGAGGGAATACTAATAAAAAGTCCCCCATATCACAGTTGCTACATCGTCCTCATTGTCCTGTCTCTTGAGAAAATGGAGTGTGCATTGATGAATGGATGACAGTCATGGAAGAAAGCAGGAAGGTAAACATGCTAAAGTCTTTTCTGTTTTGAAACTGTGAGTTGAATCCAGCGCCTCATGCATGCTTTGCAAGTGCTCTACCGCTGAGCTACACCTTAGCCCATTTTTTATTTTTAAATCTTGAGACAGAGTCTCTCTAAGTTATGCAGGCTGCCTCTGGCCTTGAACTTGTGATCCTCCTGCCTCTGGCTCCCAAGTCACTGGGATTAAAGATGTGTACCATGGCCCCTGCTGTTCTGCTGGGATTTTAATAGTTTCCTTTGTTCTTGTCTTTTTGGTTACAGAGATGTTCCTATTATAACATCTGTAAAAATCAAAACTCAAGAACCTACCCCCAGAGTAGGAGCTTTCAATGTACCATGTGCATACAGATTTTCCAGAAAGCCTCTTAGAAACTCCCAGGCCCATTTGTAGGCCTGAATGTTTGATTCTGTTGGTTCACCATGGGCCTACGGCATTGTAGTTTAAGAAGTTTCAGGGTGAGTTTGTTGCAGAGTCTTCAAATTTGAACTCGGTTTCTAAGATAGAAAATGATTGGATTTGATTAACCCTGATGGTGGGACTGAGGACATGCTTTGAGAAATCCAGACCTGGAGGATTCAGGCGGCACCTAGTCTATGCCTCATTTATACAGATTTTTTTTCTATCCCTCATCAAGGATGAAAAAGATCCTTGAGGGCAGAGACAAATCTGGTGTGTGTGTGTGTGTGTGTGTGTGTGTTATTATATGGTACTGGGGATGAATATTGAATATACCATGGACTGCCAAAAGAACCAACAGATCCATCCTAGAAGTGTAACCAGAATGCTCCTTGGAAGCAAGGATGGCTGGACTGAGTCTCATGTATTTTGGACATGTTTTCAAAAGGGACCAATCCCTGGGGAAGGACATCATGTTTGGGAGAGTGGTTGGTCAGTGAAAAAAAGGAAGACCCTCTACTAGATGGATTGACACAGTGGCTACAACAATGGGCTTAAGCACAAAAATGATTATATGTATGGCATGGCATCGAGGAGTGTTTTATTCTGTTGTGCATAGGGTTGCTACAAGTCAGACCTGACTTGATGGCACTTAATAACAACAGACACACACATATATATGGCAGGGGGTGTTGGGGGTTGAACCCAGGTCCTCATGCATGCTAAGCACACACAGTACCACTGAGCTACACCTCCAGCCCTGATGCTTATATTTGTATTCCTGGATCCTGGCACAATTACTGGTTGTTGTTTGAATGAGAGAAAACAAATAGTAGTTGAAGTGCCAGAGTGAGTGGATATGTAGACGTATTTCATGTTAACAATACAATCATGAGAAAACAATTTAATCAATAGAAATCTGATCTA
This sequence comes from Pedetes capensis, assembly GCA_007922755.1. NCBI lineage: Eukaryota > Metazoa > Chordata > Mammalia > Rodentia > Pedetidae > Pedetes > Pedetes capensis. Next base: position 43,443 of record VMDO01009388.1, on the reverse strand, counting down.
CCATAAAATCCTAAAATGAAAGTTTCAGTTATACACGTTTTAATGCTCATAGTAACTCACCACTTCCTACCCTCACCATAATTTCTGGATATACACCTTCTTTTTTTGTGTGTGTGTGGTACTGGGGGTTGAACCCAGGGCTTCGCACCTGCATGCTCTGCAAGTGCTAGACCATTGAGGTGCACTCTCAGCCCATTTTTTACTTTTTGAGACAGGGTCTTGCTAAATAACGCAGACTGCCTCTGGTCTCGAACTTGCGATCCTCCTGCCTCCACCCCCCGAGCTGCCAGGATTACAGGCGTGCGCCACCGCGCCTGGTGCGACATACACCTTCTTGAAGGAGGATGTTGTCTGATGTCTTGGAAAACAGCAACAGCATGTCCGCACACACTTGGCATAAGGTATTATGCTACATGCTGTAGCAGATGAAAGACACAGAGGATTTGGTTCCTGCCCTCCAAGAAATTAAAATCTAATAATGGGGGCTGAGGGTGGAGTGCTTGTGTAGTATGCATGAGGCCCTGGGTTCAAACCCCAGTACCTCAAAATTAATATGAGAGGAAAAATGTCATGAGCATAAGCCTATAGTTATCTATCAAACAAGGCATGATACAGTGAGTGCCAGGTAGGGAAGGGAGTTGGTGTCCAGATTGTTGTTGGTAGAATTAGTAGAACCGACTAGAGTTGGAAGAAGTCATTTTAGGTTTGAGCAAAAGGAGGATTGTGAGTTTGCCAACAACTCTTGGCTTGTTGCCAGTAGCATTGTCATTTTTCTGGTGACAACCCCTTGTTTTCCCCTTGGAGGACTCCCCACCTCTGTTGTATGTAGTCTAAGTGGTATTGCGTTCTCTCTGGCCAAGGAGTAGACATTCATTAATTGCTTAGACTCAGTTTCTGAGATAGAAAATCATTGGATCTGATTAATCCTGATGGTGGGATTGAGAAAGAGTGCTCAATGTCCCCTGCTGCCTGGATTGAGGCGCCTCCCCTTCCTGGGACTTCCTGGGACTTACATTTTTCTTGCATTCTTCCCAGAACATTTCACATTTGCTTAGAGTAATCGGAGTTGAGGTCTATTGCTCGAAGCCAAAAACCTAGACAGTTACAGGGAAAGAGAAATCACAGGTGTTATTCACGGTACACAGAAGCCTGTGTTTGGTTGAAGTGCAATGTTCTGGTACAAAAAAAGAGACATTAAATATGTAGAGATGAGGCTGAAGGAGCTTAAGTGCCTTGGAGATACTCTCGTTTTGGCTGGGATGTTAACCAGGAGATTCAAGCATGACATGAAATGACCATGAAGTTCATCTTCAACCTAAAATTCTAAAACTCCTGCTGGTCATTTGCTATCAGTGACTGAGCCCCACTGAGCATATCCAGCTGAGACAATCATAGCTCAGAGTGACAAAGAATATGTGAACATGAGCTGTCCCAGGATTGTCTGAGGTACCTTGCAGCAGGCACCTTAGCTGTTATAGAACCTCAACTCGAAACATGCAAACCAACCATAGGATTTGGGCAAGCATGCGTCAATTTGGAGGGAGGTAATTTTGCTTTCCTTGCACAAGGCAATCATTTGTAAGCCATATGAGTTATGACTGGCTTTTAAAAATTCAGCTTATGGAAAATTTCAACCATTTCTCTGCATAGTTCCTTCACTCCCAGTGGGCTCTAGTTGGGTCCTTGAGAAAGGAGGAAATTTTCCTAGTTGTCACTTCAAACCATGCTGTTGGAGTGTAGTTGTGAATGAGGTTGGAGTGAGAAGTAGGAAATAATGAGATGAATTTATGACTTCAATGCTTTCGAGTCTCAAAGTGTGTTTTCAGATATCTTTTTTTTGGGGGGGGGTATCAAGTTACCTACCCACAAAGTTTGCTGTTAGGCACTTCTGGATAGGAAAAGAAAAAGCATTATAAGGACCTGTTAATGGATTTAAAAATCAGCTTTTACTTTTACATTCTGCAATTTACAAGTACCTACTCCCAATGATCAATAATACATCTTACTTGTTACAGCCCATCTGTGAGCACATCCTTAAAAATATGATGTCTGGCTGGGTGTGGTGGTGCACATTAGTCATCCTAACACTCAGGAGGCTGAAACAGGAGGATCCTGAGTTTGATGCCAGCCGGGGCTATATAGTGATTTCCAGGGCAGCATGGGTACATAGCAAAGACCTTGTCTCAAGAAAAAAAAAAAATGAAAAGAAACAAACAAGAAAAAGTCTCAGGTTTCTATTGTCAAGATGGCCTTTCTTGCAGGCACATAGGTGTTTTTGGTATGTTAAATATGGTACAATTCAAATTTTGGTGGGGGTAGAGTATGTACCTATCATGCATGAGGTCCTGGATTTGATCCCAGCACCATGAAAAGAAAGAAGAAAATAAGATAAAAAGAAAGAAAAAAAATGGTGGGATGTCTTCATATTGGCATAGTTTCTTCTTGAACTTGTTGACTATATAAAAGCATATGAGTCATGTTGATATTCACTCAGTGAACATTTATTGAGCACATATTGCATGCTGGATAATAAATGAAAATGGTCCCTACTGTTGAACAACCCAATCCTATAGGAGAAACCAACCCATATTAACAACTAATTATCATCTGAGGTCGTTAGGAATGCATCTCTATAGAGTCCAGATAAATAAGCTATCCCTTTCCCTCAATGTTCTAATGATTTCTGTATAGGAACTGAAATTGCAAAGAATTCCTGGAGAAGATGGGGAAGGATTTTGCAAGCAGAAGGAATAATATGAGCCAAGTTTGCAGGGCGACATGTATGATGCTTAATCTTGGTTTTAATTTGACTGGACTGAGAGACACCTAGAAAGCTGGTGAAGCACACTTCTAGGCGTGTCTGTGAGGGTATTTCTAGAGACAACTGGCATGTGCATCAGTGAACTGCGGGAGAGAACCTGCCCTGAATGTGGGCAATAGTGTCTAATGAGCTGGGGCCTGGATGGACCAAAAAAGTGGAAGAAGGGGAAACTCACTGGATTCGTTTTTCTTTCCTTTTCTATTCTCTGCTCTTTCTTTTCTTCTTTTCTTTCTCTTTTCTCTTCCCTTCTCCTCTTTTCCCTTTCCTTTCCCTTCCTTCCCTTCCTTTCTCTTCCCTTTCTTCTTTTGTTTCTTTGTTTTGTTTTGACAGGGTTGCCCTATGTAACTCAGGCTGACCTCAAGCTCACAATCCTCCTGCTTTAGCCTTCTGAGGGCTGTGGACTCTTCTTTAGTTGATACATTTTTCTCTATTTCCCATCTCTTGTAGACACCAGACTCCAGCTTCCTTAGTCTTTGAATGCAGAATTGCACCTGCAACTCTCCAAGGTCCTTCAGCCTCAAAGTGGGACCGTGTCATCGGTCCCTCTTGTTCTGAGGCTTGTGGCATCTAGGACTGAGCAGCTGCAGGTTTCCCCAGCTCTCTGGTCTGCAGATGGCCATTGTGAGCTATCCAGCCTCTGATCATGTGAGCCAATCTAATAAACCCCTCTCATAATTATATACACAGTCTGTTGGTTCTGTTTCTCTAGAGAACCCTGACTAATACAATGTGTGACCTCTTTAGGAGGGGATGAGTAATCTAGAGCCTTGATGCTCTAAGTAGAGTCCCCAGATACAAGCATTTTCATCTACTGGGGATTTTAACAAGAACAGGCACATCCTGATTTAGTAGGTTTGGGGAGTGGCCCTTGATACTGCATTTCTCACTAATTCCCAGATGGGTTGATGCTGAGGGTCCCTGGACCACACTCAGAACACCAAAGAACTAGAGTCTCTGAGTATCAGGTTGGTTGTGTGGAGTGACAGGAGGGGCAGTGAAGGCCACCCCAGGCCATTCCATGAGTGGGGAGCTAATCCCGTGGGCAACATCTGTAGGGTTCTATATAATGGAACACCTTAGCTCTATTTTTACCTTTGCAATTCTCTCCCTTTATCCATAGACGTGATTTCATAGGACTGTTAATTATTGTCATTCACCTTGAACTACTTTGAATTCTCTGGCTAAGAGGTATTGAATGGCTATAAATATGCTGGTGCTTGGGCGGTTGGAGGGAACTAAGAGAAATTACTAAAACAAACACCCTGTGGTGTCAAGATACAAAACAGATGGCCCATGTCCTCGCACTCTTGAATTCATGCCTCAAAACCTGCTGGTACAATTGTTCAAACATTTATTCACTCAGTCGTTCAACTCTGTGCCTAGCTCTGTCTGCGAAGTACTGGGAGCCTCTAGGGGGGTTTATGGTAGGACGGTGAGGAGGGGAAGAGGGATCATTTTGACCTGCACTTGAACTCTGGCTTGGAAAGCAATGTTTTTAAACTAGATAATTCTGAGACAGAACAAAGGAAAATGTAAGATCTGGGGTGCATGTAGGATTTGAATATCTATAGGATTGGCGTTCAATACAGGAGACTGATGAAGTGTCCCTGACACGTGAATAGATGATGCATATGGTTGTGGGGTAAACCACAATTGAAAAGTGTACTTTTAAGCAATTTTTGATGCACTGTGAGAGGTCATCTAGATAAGATCTAATGTAATCAAGATGCAGCGCAAAATACCATCTCTTGGAAGAATGACAAAATTTTAGCTTGACCTACACTTGGCCCAATTTACCATCTTAGATATATTAATAGAGATGGATAATATTTTAAAATTACTATTATTATTTGGCTTTCAGTCCAACTAAAATGGAAAGGACCTGCAAGTTTGCCAGAAAACAGATTGCTAATGGATGGGAAGAGAAATATAAAAATGATTGTGAATTCTCTCCATCACTTTGCTTAGACAAAATAAAACAGAGCAGGAAGGACAATAAAGACTGAAGTTCCTTGTGTTGTTATTAGGTGCTGTTGAGTCAAGTCCAACTCAGAGTAACCCTATGTACAATAGAATGAAACACTACCTAACACTGCCATACACACCTTTTTAATTTTTGAGCCCATTGTTGCAGTCACTGTGTTTCTTTTCATTTTTAGTTGTGCCACATCAGCAAAAGGAGGTCCCAGGGCTTTACTCCATTTCTGTCATTAAGGTCAACTCTACTTTAAGGAGGCAACTCTGCCCTAGTCCGCTTTTTGAATGCCTTTCAGCCTGGGAGACTCATTCTCTGGCACTGTATTTGACAATGCTTCTCTGTTAGTCATATGGGTTGCAATGGCTAATTATTTTTGGAGTGGGCTGCTGATTGGTCTCCTATTCATTTTTTGACTTGCAACTCTGGGCCAGGTACTTTTCAGAGAATATGTCACTTAATCCTCTAATAGCCTCATGGTCAATGACAATTGCTGATCTTTTACAGTTAGGTTGAGACTTAGAAAAGTAAAATAAGGTAGGTGCTATGGCAAATGCCTGTCTCCCCAGCAATTCAGGAGGCTGAGGCAGGAGGATTGCAAGTTTGAGGCCAGAGACAGCCTCCACAACTTGGTTAGACCCGGTCTCAAAATAAAAAATATAAAAGGGGTTGGGTGTAGAGCCGAATGGTGGAACACTTGCCTAGCATGTTCCAGGCCCTGGTTCAACCTCTAGTACTACAGTAAATTAATTATAAATAAATAATAATAATAATTTGAGTCTGGGCATCTCTGACTCCATTATGCTATCTGCTCTATGGTGGAATGGCTGCCTATACCATGGACACTTTGGTTTGTCTGGGAAGATATATGACCCAAAGTTAATGATATTAGGAGCAAGTCAAGATTTCTGTGTTAGTAGAGCTAAGGAAGTCAACTGTCTCAGGGATGAGGTTAAGTCTCAGTGAATTCCTCAGAAACTGTTTTAAATAGGAGGGATACATGTCATCTTGAATCCCTATAAAAATTTCTATCCCTGTAGAAAGAGGCTCATAAATCTACTGGTAGAAATCTGGAAAATTAAGATGAATCAAGGATCAGGTATATTCTGGAGCCTAACACTACAGTCTTCCATTTTCCAGGAAGGCCTCCAGTGTATGTTAAGGAAAGAATGAATTAAGCTCCCAGCGCAAAGTACCCTATTCTTGTTATTCTTCTTTTTTTTTTTTTTTTTTTTTTTTTTGTGGTTTCTTTTTTTGCAGTAGTGGGGAGTTGAACCTAGGGCCTTATGCATGCTTTTGCAAGTGCTGTACCACTGAACTGCACCCCCACCCCATTTTTCACTTTTTATTTTGGGACAGGGTCTCACTAAGTTACACAGACTGCCTTTGGCCTCAAACTCACTATCCTCTTGCCCCCACCTCCTGAGTTGCTGGGATGATAGACATGTGCTACGGCACCTGCATGTATCACATCCTTTTTGAAAAAGATATGATGGTCCACTGGGAGGTGAAACTAGAAGTGGGGGGATGAAGTTAGAGGCCATTTGGGGATCCAGGAGAAGGCTCAGGGATAACATGATTCTGTAGACAAGCAAATGAAAAAATAATAATGACCCCAGAGTGAATGGTCTTGAGTTTAACTTTTAGTTTAACCACATAGTAGAAAGAAAACTTGAACAAGTTATTTAAATTCCCTGAGAATCAATTTCCCCAGCTGTAAAACAAGACTAAGCTTGCCACGGTGGCAACCTCTGTAGTCCCAGCTACTCGTGACACTGAGGCAGGAGGATCCCTTGAGACTAGGAATTTGAGGCCAGCCAGTGAGACATCTAAAAAAAAAAAAAAAAAAAAAAAGAGCGAGCGAGCGAGTGACCAAGCAACAATGAAAGGAGAGACCAATACCTGCTTTCATGGGGGTAAGTGAAGTGATGTATAAGTGAGGAACCAAGCATGATGTTTGATGTAACGTTAGATGATCAGAAAATGGTGATATAGTAAAATATTATTTATCAAGAAGCTCCAACTTTGAAGTGAGGAAACAGGAAATTACAAAATGGTCTGAAAAGCATTTTTAAAAGTGATGGTCCATTCAAAAAATAAAGCTGCTATAATAACTGACGAACCATCTGTTGTGATATTTGGTTTGAGATGATGGTGTGGTGATAGGGGCCCTATCTATCAGATTCAGGATGGCATGGAGATTTTTGTGGGTACCACACACAGAGTCTAGTCCTTGCCGACTAATTTATTTTGATGGGTAACAGCTGTGTTAAAGCTTTAAATCACTAGTGGGCAAGCATATGTCACAAGAAATGAGTCTGAATTCACTCTACAACACACAGATGCAGGAAATCTCACTTATTTAACTTTTCTGAATCAAAATGAATTTGGGTCTTTGGGCACCACCTCCCAGGGTTGGTAATCTGACCAGTATCAGTTGTTGTGCTGGGGATGTAGCTCAGTGGTAGAGCACTTGCCTAGTAAGCACAAGGCCTTGGGTTTGATCTCCAGCACAGCCACAACAAAAGAAAACAAATCAGTTGTCCTTGGCGGGCCTGTCCACATACCTCAGTTTGCATGCTGTTGTTAGATGCTGTCCAGTCTGTGTCTGAGGACCCTATGTGCAATAGGTGAAACACTGTTGTGCTATTCATAGAGTTTTCAATGGCTGATTGTTTTTTGGGAGTGGGTTGCCAGGGCCTTCTCCCAAGCCTACAGCAACTGGTGTTGGCCGTCTCCCATCCAAGGATTAACCAGGCTGGACCCTGCTTAGCTTCTGAGATCTGACTGGTTGGTTGCCACAGTGGTAAGGCTGCAGGCGAGAGACATTTCAGATACCGAAAATGTTAAAATCGCACTAAGCCAGGCTAAGGGTGAAAATGCATGTAACCTTTGAGTTTGTCTTCCCCTCTTTAATTCTGTGCTTCTCTGAGACAGGCCAGGACAACTCTCTCCTGACTCTTTCTTAACCGGACGCAATGTATAATCTCATTTTACTACAGGGAGATACCTCCAATGGAAAAATCTTACTGGCTCATCCTCAGCCTATGACAGGGGCCTTTCTAGGCTCACGTCAGACTAGGCGCCCAGTTAGGCGCCCAGTACTGACATCACATGGGGGGGCGGGGCTTGCCCTAGGTTAAATAAGATTGGGGGGGAGTGCGCCTGCGCTTCTTGTTGGCTTCCTCCTGTTCATTTTCTTGGTGAGTTCTAGTGTGTGTGTTGGTGCTCGCTCGCGTTCTCTCTCTCTCTCTCTCTCTCTCTCTCTCTCTCGCTCGCACTCGCTCTCGCTCTCGCTCTCTCTCCCTCTCCCTCTCCCTCTCTCGCTCTCGCTCTCTCTCCCTCTCCCTCTCACTCTCTCCCTGTCCCTCCTTCCCTCTCCCTCCCTCTGCCTGCTCTCTCACAAGCGCTCCCTCCCTCCACATGTGTTCTAAAGTGTGTACTTCAACTCTACGACTTTGTTTCACTCTCTATGGCTCCTCCTCAAATTCTTTTCTGTCACAAAGTCAAACACCCCGCTTACCCCCGCCACTAGGGGACCTCTTCAGGCTAGGTGCCCACGCTAAGTTGTACCTCTCCTCTGTGGCTGTTTTTGCTCTGTCATAGGTCTCGTCACCACTGGGGATTGCTCTTAAAGCACCCCCGCCCATCTTCATTCTCTGAGAACCAACCATACCCCAGACACTTGGGGCCAACAGTGTCTTCCCGTTGCTCTTGTTACTGCTGTTAATGTCTGTAGGGAGGGAGCACCTGGGCCAGTTGCCTCATAGCTGGTTCCTAAACAGTCTACAAGACGTTGTTTTCTGTCCGTGTCTGTGAAATGGGTACCAGGCAGAATGAACTGGAGTCGGTGACCAACAGCTTTTCTACAACATGGGGAAATGCTAAAAAAACCAAAAAAAACAAAAAAACGAGGTCTAGAGCCAGGTTTAAGCTGCACCTGTGACTTTGGGAGCTTGGCTGTGTTTATTTGTACTATGCAATAATCCAGGTGTAGCTGATGTTGTGGCCCACGCCTGTAATCCCAGTATTCTGGAGGCCGAGGCAGAAGGAGCAAAGTGAGTTTGAGGCCAGCCTGAGTTACACAGTGAGATGAGATGAGATACCCTGTCTCAAAAAACAAACAAAAAACCCCCGGAAAACATACAAAAAAGAAAGAATCCAGGTGTAAGTAACCCCTCAGGCGGTTTCTCCAGGCCTGAGAAGTCACTTTATTTACTAAGCCAGTATCAAGAAATGCTACCAGACAAGGTTTCAGTGATATTTGGATGTGCCACACCCCTCCACCTGTAATGACCAAGAATTTCTAGAATATTTCAATTACTTATGAAATGACAACGGAAAAGTTCTAATTGGACTTGATTCAGGAAACTCAAAATCTGATCCTTTTTTTAGTAGGTAATTGTTGCTTTGGGGAAAATAGAACCCCTAATCCGGCTTTATTGTACAAAAAAAAAAAAATAAAACATACTGTCACTGTAGTGTTTAAACTTTTGAGGATTCATCTACTCTTTACAGAGTTGTATATCTTGAAGAGAGAAAATGTCACTGCAAAAATTGCAAAAATTTAACATGAAATTTGTTTTAAAATAAATGTTTGCTAGATTCCAGAATTTATTTTATTTTTGAGACAAGGTGTCTGTGTAGCCCAGGCTGGCCTTGAGCTTGAGATCCTCCTGTCTCAGCATCCTGAGTGCTGGGATTGTTAGAGATTAGTAAAGAATGAGCAGCAGGGAATATGCCCCCTGCCCAACCCAACCCAGGAAACAAGCACAGAGCCACATTCCAGTAAGCTTATCACTAGCCAGGCGGAGGCCTTGGAGAAGTCACCAGATGAGATTATGAAGCGACTCATGCCCTGTAGAGATCCAACAAGGAATCCCAAGAGAATCATTTCAATCCCAGTCCTACCTTAATGTTATCTGGACTCCTCAGGGAGAGAGGAGCTATCTATAAAAGACCACCTTCAACCTTCAGGTTGCTGACTCTCCCTTTCCAGCAGCCTGCTCTGTGGTCTTCCCCAGAGGATAATATTTTCCTATTTCTCTTAATAAACTCCCTCCCTTTTCTACTTCACAGATTGATTCCTGACTTTTACTTCACAGTGGTTCCTTGTTAAACTCTTCTCTATAAGAGAGCAAGAACCAAGGATACTTTCCCCACAACAGGATTACAGGTATGTCCTACCACACTTGCCTCTTCTAGGTTTTGTTTGTTTGTTTATCTGCAAATAAAAGTGAGGTGCTTCTTGTTGTTTTCTTTTTTTGTGCTGGGGATTGAGCCCAGGACTTCAAGCATGCACCCTACTACTGAGCTACACTTCCAGGCCCGAAGGTGAATTTATTTATTTATTTATAGGTGGTAGTAGTTGTTGCAGTGCTGGAGGTTGGGCTTTAAAGAATTGCCTTAGGGACTGGGGAGGTGGCCTAGTGATAGAGCACTTGCCTGGCATGGTGCAAGGCCCTGGGTTCAACTTTGCATCAAGTCTCAGGTGAACTGTGTTCAGATTTCCCTGATCTAATCTGTCCTGTTTGCTACTATAATTAAAATCACTACCTCCAGTGTAAGTTACACAGACCTAGTACTTAGGTATATCTATTTTAAAACTGTTATCAAATCAGGTGAAATCAAGTTTTCAGGTGACCCCATACACCCTCAGACCCAAGGTTAAGGCTGTTTCTCATTTAAACATTGTCAAATTAAGACTGATTTGATTACTCCTGAATTTTGCATAAGTCAGCATGGTAGAAGCTTAGTCATGCAAATCCCTATCACTTAGGATGTCTTTAGTCTAGAAATACAGACCTGTGTTTCCACATTTTGTGTTTGTAGTTGAAAGCATGCTTTCTTTTGTGTTTTTAAAGAACAGATGTCAGGACAATGTGTAAAGCACATAACCCGAGGACTGAAAAATATTTTTCTGCTTTTGAAAGGAAAAAAAGAATCCACAATAATGAATTCAGTTTGCCAGTTTGGGTTTTCAAGGAATATTTTAACTGTGGAGGGACTTCCCAGCACCTGCCCTTTAACTATCACCCTCACATTGCCAGAGAAGACCAACGCCATTTTGCTCTAACAGCTTCTTTTGTAAACTCTCCAACACGGCGATATATAAGTCTTTTAAGGATTGAGACTCCCTTAGAACTTCAGGGCTTTGTGTTACATCTTCATTTATCCAGTGAACAACCCACAAGGGAGCCTGTAATGGACCTATTTATCCTGCAAATCTTGATGAGTATAAACCAGTTACTGCTTTGGAAAAATCAGTTGGAGGCCATTGCCCATTGGAGGAGAGTTGAAGGCAGAGGACACACCAGCCCTCTTGGGGTGAACAGACAGGAACTGAAGGAATAGTGGGTGGAACAGATGGTGCTGGGTCAGGGTGGATTTGATTCTGAATAGGGCCACAATACCACACCCAATAGGGTGGATAAAGGTCACCAGCCTATTTGCACACACCTGGCAACCATTTGCAACATTTGTCTGAATCTAACTTCTGGTAAGATGGGAACAGCAAGTTCCCAGCCAGGACAGGTGGGTGTCCCTTGCTTTATCTTACAAGGTAGGGTTTATGGTGGGAAAGAAGATAACAGGCAAGTAATTTGCCCTCAGAAGCATGGAGCTGGAATAGACTTTTGAGTTTGACTAAGACAATTCTTTATGGAGGTGAGGCAAGAACACCTAGCCTGAGAGGCAGGTCACTTAAGATTTCAGATCCTTCCTTTTCTACCTATAAATCAAAAGTTGCTTTAGAAGCTTGTTGCATTTCCTTTTTTATGATTATGGCATGCCATTTATTTATTTATTTATTGCGGTACTGGGGGTTGAACCCAGGGCCTCATGCTTGCATGCTTTGCAAGTGCTGGACCACTGAGCTGCATCCCCAGACCATTATTTTTGTTTTAATTTTTGAGACAAGGTCTCGCTAAATTACACAGATTGCCTCTGGCCTTGAACTTTCGATCCTCCTGCCTCTGCCTCCCGAGTCACTGGGATTATAGGTGAGTCACTGGGATTATAAACGTGCACCACCACGCCAGGCCGATCTATTTTTATTTTAATAACCCAGTAAAAAATGTGTATATTTATGATGTGCCACATGGTGTGTGTATATCTATGCAGCAGCTAAATCAAGCTAAGCTATTAACCCCATGGTGCTTGTCATTGGATACCTGGGTGGATCCAGGTACCAATCCAGCCCTCTCCTTCATCCTCTGCAAATTAGCAGTCACCTGTAATGTTGTTTATTGTTAGGTACCAACAAGTCACATCAGAGTCATAGCGACCCTGTGTACAACAGAACAAAACACTATCTGACTCTGTGCCAGGCACAAAATCTTGATTTTTTCTATGCTTAAGTCCAATGTTGTAGAATTGTATCAATCCATCTAGTTGAGGGTCTTCCTTTTTTCCTTCTGACCTGCCACTCCCCCAAACATGATGTCCTTCTCCAGGGATTAGTCCTACCTGACAGCATGTCCAAAATACATAAGCTGCAGTCTAGCCATCCTTGCTTCCAAGGAGGACTGTGATTGCACTTCTTCTATGACAGATCTGTTGGTTCTTTTGGCAGTCCATGGTATATTCAATAATTGTTTCCAGCACCATAATTCAAAAGGATCAATTCTTCTCTTGTCTCCCTTATTCACTGTCCAGCTTTCACAAGGATATGATTCGACTGAAAATACCATGGCATGAGTCAGGTGCACCTTCGTTTTCAATGTAACATATTTACTTTTCAACACTTTAAAGAGGGCTTTTGCAACAGCTTTTCCTAATGCAATACATCTTTTGATTTCTTAACTGCTGATTCTGAGTCACCTGTTATAGGTGCCTAGAAGACCCACAAGATGTGTGGCGATGCTATGAAGAAACAACATGTTGGGCTGGGGTTATGGCTTAAAGGTCGAATGCTTACCTGGTATTTGTGAGGGCCTGGGTTTGATCCCCAGTAACCTGGGTCATAGTAGATGTCATGTTTGGGAGAAGAGTTATGGGCAGGAGCAAACACAAGTTTGGATCTGTAATCAAGTGTCCGTGCCCTGAATTATTCCCTGACAAGTAGCATCTGTGGACTGCTCATGAAACATGACTGTGGAGTCCTGCTCCCCAGAAAAAATAAAGTAGCAAAGTCTTCAGTACCTTCTCAAGCTTCTCCATGAATACATCCTCTTGTTTCTGAAGGTAGTAGAGTTAAGCAAGTACTTTTAGGGTCATCTAGATGGGTCACCGACCTCTTAGAGACTTGTGTCAGGAGTAAACTTCCTGGGGGCAGTGGGTAGGTAAGGCAGCAAATGCATAGGTAGTGAGAACCACACCTGGTTGTCAGAATAACCATCTTTTTCTTCTGCTATTTCTTCCCTCCCCACATTCAGTCAGCTTGTCATGCTGTGGGGGCTTGCATGTAGCTGTGATGCTGAAAGCTATGCCACTGGTGTTTCAGTTACCAGCAGAGCCACTCATGGTGGACAGGTTTCAGCTGAGCTTCCAGACTAAGACAAACTAGGGAGAAGGACCCTACGGTCCACTCCTGAAACAATTAGCCTTTGAAAACCCTATGAATAGCAGAGAAGCACTGTTAAAAATAGTGCCAGAGATTGAGTCCCCTAGGCTGGAAGGCATTCATGAAATAACTGGGGAAGAGCTGTCTCCTTAAAGTAGAGTCAACTTTAATGATGAGAATGGAGTAAAGCCCCTGGGACCTCCAGTTGCTGATGTGGCACAACTCAAAATGAGAAGAAACATAGTGTCTGCAACAATGGGCTCAAATATAAAAAGATTGCTTGCATGGCACAATGTCAGGGAGTGTTTCATCCTGTTGTGTATAGGGTCGCTGAGTCTGATTTGACTCAATAGTGTCTACAAAAATTTTCTTTCCTAGACTGTCTGCTCTTTTAGTGAGAAAGTAGATAATATCTTAGGCAACTTCAAGCCTCCCTGGCTATGCTACAAAGTGACTGGGGCTTGAACAAGGTCCCTGCCCTTTAGAAACTTATGCTCTATAGAGAATCTAAGATGTACATCTGAGGTAGTTGTGAAATAATGACAAGGTGATTCCTGTTCTCTATCTTTGAGGAAGAGATCAAAAGGGTTGAGGTACAAAGGAGAGTCCTGTTGGCGCCTGTTTGGATTGCCTAAGGGCTCCAGGCAAGTATTTAGAGTGGAGGAGGAGAGGAGCCAGGACTGAACTTTAGTGGCTCTCTACGCACCCACTCCCTGCCCTGCGTGTTTCCTCCCCAGGAGTGTGGGAATTACAGCGCTGGCTCTGTGACTCACCAGGATGTCATAAAGATGGGGGAGATGTCCAGGTCCCATACCTTCCGCCCTTTGACAGAAAGGCACCTCTAGAGATGAATGCAGGGTGTGAGTGCTCATGATAGCAGTTTCGATTTGCATTTCCACACACTGGACGCCCTAATCCCCTCTGTCTAAACATGGAAATCCCACAACTCTGCCCAACTCATCACTCCATTAATCCACTTACCCCCTGGCCAATACACAATCTAAATATTTAATCTTGTCTACTTGTTATCTGTGTTTGTTCCATGCTCATTCATGGTAAAGTCTCCTCTCTGTTTATCCATTTCAGTGGGATCTAGTTTAAACTAGGAGTACTTCCAGGATGGGGAAGAAAAGTGTCTTATTCATTTTTTTTCTTTTTAGCACCTAGTACCTAACCTGGCACATAATAGGTGCTTATCTACTGTTTGAAGTTGAAGGACACACACACACACACACACACACACACACACGTATGTTTGTATACATAAATTTTTTAAAAATTTGTTTTATTTGCTATTTTGTTATCACTATAGGAGAAGGACCCAGCAGCCCACTCCTGAAACAACTAGGCATTGAAAACCCTATGACTAGAAGAGAAACACTGTCAAATATAGTGCTGGAAAATGAGCTTCTCAGGCTGAAAGGCATTCCAAAGATGACGAGGGAAGAGTTGCCTTCTCAAAGAAGAGTCCACCTCAATGATGGGAATGGAGTAAAGCCCCTGGGATCTCCAGCTGCTGATGTGGCACATTTCAAAATGAGAAGAAACACACACTGGCTACAACAATGGGCTCAAACAAAATGATCTCGTGCATGGCACAGCGTTCAGTAGTGTTTCGTTGTGTTTTACTTAGGGTTGCTGTAAGTCAGGTCTGAGTCAATGACACCTAACATACAACAACATAGGAGCATCTTACTGTTTTAGATGCCTACTGAAATGCCTGACACAGTATTTAATGTGAATTGGATGAATGGTCTCTGGTTATACCATGAAAGCAGTAGAGTATAAAAAGGGGGACTGGTCTAGAAAGGAGGAGAATTTTAATTTGTTTAAGTTTTGCAGTGAGCTAGGACGTGAGGTTGGTCAAGTCCTTTCAAGGCTCTAGACCTTAGTTTTCTCATCTGTCATGTGGGTGGACAAGATCATGTGAATGTCAATCTGCTTTGGCACCAGAGTTTTGTCTAGATCTAAGGGTCATAGTAGTGGGAAAGGATTGAGGAGGGAGAGAGCCACTAAAGACTGAACTGAGCTCTTCTTTCTACCATTACTGTTGCCGTGGGAAGGATGAGAGGAGGGGCAGGTGTGGGTGTCGGCTCCCCTCGCAGCCTCCTGCTCCCTCTCACTGTCTCACTGTCTGTCCTTCCCAGCTTGGGCTTGAGGCTCCAAGACATCTGCTCATTCCATCTGCATCAGCTCATGTTTATCCAGTGCCCCCTGATGCATGGGCCTGGAGTCACCTGGGGGAGGGCATGCATGTGCTCCGAGGGCGGGGAATGGCTCCCGATTATGCCAAAGCCTCCAGATGGACTGTATTTTTACCCTGGTGTGAGACTCCAGCGTGTGGGAGGTAGAAGGAGAGTGAAGGAGACCCTAATTTATTGCGCAGTCATGTTTATTTTCACTCTTGGCTGGTTTAGGGCATTTTTCTTAATGTATCAGGGTCACAATTTTATTGACTTCAAGGATGCTTGAAAGCACTGCCTGTGTATGTATGAGAGAGAGAAAGGGGCTGTGTTAGGACGACTTGGGTTTCTCTTTTTATTTTAGAAATTTTCCACTAAAAACTTTATTTTGAACCTAAGCCATTAGCCATCCTAGCTAAAACATGATTTCTTTCTCATGGATCAGTATACCTGTCACCATCTTGTCATGATCACTTTAATTGGCCTAGATAAAAAGTCAGGGACTGACTGGGCTGCTTCTTTTCCTTTTTTTTTTTTTTTTTTTTTTGCGGTACTGGGGGTTGAACCCAGGGCCTCGCACCTGCATGCTCTGCAAGTGCTGGACCACTGAGCTGCACCTCAGCCCATTTTTTTTACTTTTTGAGACAGGGTCTCACTAAGTTACGCAGACTGCCTCTGGTCTCAAACTTGCGATCCTCCCGCCTCCGCCTCCCGAGCCGCTGGGATTACAGGCGTGCGCCACCACGCCCGTGACTTGGCTGTTTCTAAGAGTGTCTCCCTTAATCTCCTTTCCATCACTGATCGGCACTGGTAGCAGTCCTTTGTGGTCTTTAATAATAATAACTCTAGCTACTATTAAGCATTGCATTAAGCCCTATTTTATGTAGTTTACATGCGGGAAATATTATTTCCATTTTACAGATGAGGACATTAAGGTTCAGAGAAGTTAACTGGTATTAAAACTCAAATCCTGCTGGGAGGGGTGGCATCCTAGCACTCAGGAGGCAGAGGCAGGAGGATGGCCAGTTTGAGGCCAGCTTCTGCTATGTAGTGAGACCCTGTCTCAAACCAAACCAAACCAGAACAGAACAAAACACAAGTCTGGCTGGATCTGTTCATCTCCTACAAATGGGGTCCCAGAAAACAGGATCTTGTTTTGGAGAGCAAAAGTCAGAGTGTGGGAGGGGCGCACACAAAATTAAGGCTCTGTGCTTTCAGGATTAAAGGCAGCCAAAAAGAGGAGGAGGTGTTGAATGCAAAGAGGAGATTCTAACACTCCAATGTTTTCCCCAGAGCTGTGCTGGAGTAGTCCACAGAGTCAAGTTCATGTGCTGAGAAAAACTTGCTGCACAATTGCTACCCTAACACATCTTTCAGCATCACCCTCCAGTGGGTGCAATGTTTTCTTGTTGCAGTGCTGGGGATTGAACCTGGGGCCTCACGCATGCTATGCAAGCACTCTACCCTTGAGCTACACCCCCACCTCTTTTTAATTTTATTTTGAGACAGAGTGTCACTACATTACCCAAGCTGGCCTCAAATTTGTGATCCTCCTGCCTCAGCCTCCCCAGCAGCTGGGATTAAAGGAGTGTGCCACTGTGCCTGGCATACTGAGTGCCACTTCTGTTAGTGTTTCAGTTCGTTCATCCACAGTGGCAGGCCAGGCCAGGCCATGTGCTAGGGACAATGGTTGTAAGGCTAAGTAGGACTTATTCCTTGTCCTCGAGGGGTTCCTAGTTTAGCTCCATGCAAAGTTACTCAGCATGATGCTGGATTGAGATCATGGTGCCTGTCATGGCCTGTGTGGGCCTCATGGTCCTAAGAGAATCTTGAGCTATACCAGAGCCAGAATCCTAGTTCTCTGTCCAAGCACAAAGCCGTGCTGTGACCCCAATCAGCCAGGACATGATTACAAGTGAACACAAACATGAGCCCTCTCAGTGGCACTGGCAATACGGACTGTAGAGCAGTGAATGGCCAGCAGTGGCCACTCAGTAATAACTTGTTCTCACAGTCCGAGATCAGCTAAATGATCAAATCTGCCAGGGTGCTACTTTTAAAAAATCACTCTTGGGGTTGGAGATATAGCTCAGGGGTAGAGCACTTATGTATGAGATCCTGTTTTCCAACACCCCTCCCCAACAAACAAACCACAAACAAACTTCATTGCATGTTATTTATTTTATTTTTTGTGGGGGTGGTTCTCATTTGTGTCCACACCTTTAATCTCTGAAACCAGGAGGATGAGGCAGGAGGATGGTGAGTTCCAGGCCAGCCTGGGCTACACAGTGAGGCTTTGTCTCAAAGAAAACCCAAAACTCAAAGTAACAACAACAAAACACACACACACACACACACACACACACACACAAAAGAAAAAAAGGTAAGAAAGAAAAAATCCCAAACAAACTCAAAACCTCATACTTATATGACTGACTGTCATTAAAGAATGCAAATTCATGCATTGAGTAAAAGAGTGTAAACTGGGGTGTTCGTACAGGCCTGTAATCCCAGCAAACTGGGAGGCAGAGGCAGGAGGATCACAAGTTTGAGGCCAGAGTCAGCCTGCGTAATTTAATGAGACTCTGTCTCAAAAAGTAAAAAATGGGCTGGGAGTGCAGTCCAATGGTAAAATGCTTGCAAAAGTGTGCATGAGGCCCTGGGTTCAACTCTACAGTATCACAAAACAAATATAGACTTTAAATGAATATGGTAATATGATTATCCGTGTTTTGTTTTTTTCTTTTTCTTTTTTTTTTTTTTTTTTTTTTTTTTTTTTTTTTTTTTTTTTTTTTTTTTTTTTTTTTTTTTTTTTTTTTTTTTTTTTTTTTGGCTTTTATTTTGTTTTGTTTTTTTTTTGAGACAGTCTTTCTGTGTAGTCCAGGCTGGCCTCAAACTCATGATCCTCCTGCCTTGGCCTCCTGAGTGCTGGGATTATAGGCCTGGATATATCTTTCTTTTGTAGCAACAAGCACTGCTTATGCAGAGTTGCATAGAAGGCATTCAGTGAGAAGCTTCTTTTGAGTGAAAGCTATTGTGGATGAATCGAATCAATCTATAGTAACCTCTAGCAGCTCAATTTGACTATATTCCAACAATGAAGGAAAACTGTTTGACTTTGGGACAGCTATGTATTCTCATCCTGAAGCAATCCTGAAATGATCAGCCATTGAAAACCCTCTGAGTGTCTCTGTGAACTGGACTCGACTTGAGGGCACCTAACAACAACAATGTGCATTCTAAAATCCATTTATTTATTTATCAATCAATCAACAGGGTCTCCTATGTTGCCCAAGCCAGCCCTGAACTCCTGGGTTCCAGTGATCGTTTTACCTCTGCCTCCTGAGCACATGAACTGCGGCTCCTTCATTGCAAGGCTTCCAACATAGGTCTTGAGCTGAAAAGTGAGGTGGCTGAAGCCACCTCGCTAGTGAAAGTGTGTGTTGACATCCTCCTAATGAGGAAGGACCCAAATGGTAGAAAACTGCAACGTTAACGTCTCAGGAGTCAAGCACAGACTCAGGTAAGGGCTCTTAAACTTTATGAGGGTGAGGACCCCTTGTTCATATCAAAGAATTTAATGAGACTTGTGCAATGATCATTGTACTTTTAATTATCTTATCACTGGGAAGCTTCGTGGTATGAGTGTGGATTTGCAGCCTCCTTGCAATTGCCCTGCAGAAATCTGTGTCACAGGGTAGCAGCCTGTGTTTTGGTGCCCAGCCTGGATACTAACATTCCAAATGCTCTTAACTTGCATCCGGCTCCTTGGTCTCCTCTTCCCTCTGGACATCTGGAATTAGGATTACAAGGGCAAGTTCTCTAGGGGAACCTCCTATTTTATACATTTGGATGTAGCCTCCAAGAACACGTGGGTAGGGTCCGTTGCACCAGATTCAGTTGTGCTTCGTAGGCTCGTGGTGAGATATTTTCCTGATTCATTTATTCCCCTTTGTACTTTTGAACTTGGAGGTATCTTGACATTGAAACAAATTATGCAGAAACAGAAATGAGTTTCCAGACCTGCTAACTCCTTATTTGTGTCTTCTCCATTTTGTATCATTATGTGTATTGTTTATGTAATAAGAATGAAGTTAAAGGTATACCAGCCTGAGGGCTGGGCATGGTGGCTCACATCTGTCATCCCAGCAGCTCAGGAGGCAGAGGCAGGAGGAATGTAGGTTCCAGGCCAGAGGCAGCCTGCATAACTCAATAAGACCCTGTCTCAAAATGAAAAACAAAAGATGGGCTGGAGTTACAGCCCAGTGGTAGAGCACTTGCAAAGCGTGTGTGAGGTCCTGGGTTCAACCCCAAGTACCATAAAAAATATTATATATCTATATCTATATCTATGTATCTATCTATTATTGTTAGGTGCTGTTGAATTGACTCTGACTCATAGCAACCCTCATAGGGTTTTCAATGACTCATAGCAACCCTCATAGGGTTTTCAATGACTGTTTTGGGATTGTCTTTGGGAGTGAACTGCCACATCCTTCTCCCATTTTTGTGGTGCTGGGGATCGAACCCAGGTCCTCAGAGAGTGCAGAGCAGGCGCCCTACCAACTGAGCTAAACCCAAAAAGCAACACTGAGTCCCAAGGAAATAAGTTAAAGATGTTTTTCTTTTAATTGATAGATAATTGTACATCTTTATGGGATATATGTGATGTTTCAGTACATTTATACATTACATAATGATCAGCCCAGGTTGTCATCTCAAACATTGATCATTGTGTTAGTATACTTTAATTTTGTTTTTAATTAGCATACAATATAATGGGCTTCATAATGGTGTTTTCATACAATTGTATTGTGTACTTTTCTCTTATTCATCCCTTCTTTTGGGTTTATATACATATATGGGTGTGTGTGTGTATGTGTGTGTGGGTATATGTCTGTGTGTGTATATATGTATTTGTATATATATAAAAATATATATATATATGTTGTTGTTGTTAGGTGCCATCGAGTCGATGTCTAAGTACATGTCGATGACCCTAAGTACAACAGGTGAAACACTATTGTCAGTGCTTCTCTGTTATTCATAGGGCTTTCAATGGCAGATTGATTTTTGGGAATGGGTTGCCATGTCCTTCTCCCACACACTTCCTACAGCACCTGGTGTTCCCAGGTGGTCTCCCATCCAAGGATTAACCAGGCCTGACCCTGCTTAGCTTCTGAGATCTGATGGGATCTGACACCACAGTAGTATAGCTGCAGGTTATACACACACACACATACACACCCCCCCCCACACACATATAAACACATATATAAATATATATATAAATATATTTATAAATACATATACAAATATATATACGAATATATTTGTAAATACATAGACACACAAACATACACACACGTACACACAGACATATGTATGTATACAAATCCAAAAGAAGGGCTGAACAAGAGAAAAGTACGCAATACAATTGTATGAAAATGTCATTATGAAGCCCACTATATTGTATGCTAATTGAAAATAAAATAAGCATACTAACCCAATGATCAATGTTTGAGTTGACAAATAACCTGAGTTGATCATCACATAATGTATAAATGTACTGAAACATCACATATACTCCATAAATGTAGAATTATCTATCAATTAAAAAAATACCAACTTTAATTTCTCTCCTTGGGACTCCCTGGGTTTTTTCTCCCCTGCCTCTCTCATTCTTCTTTGCTGACACTAATAGAAGCAAGCATGGTACTAATCATGATGTTTGTGTAAGACCACAGTGGCCGGGAGAAGGATCGTGTGCCCTGGGGGTATGCTTGGATCTAATGGGGTAAGACCAGAGAACATGTTTGTGGCTTGCTGGATGTTTTGGAAACTGTCTACCAAACTGATCTGCAATGTATATAAAAACAATAATTTTCCAGGCAGGGCTTTTTGTTGTTGTTATGGTTATTGTCTGTCAAGCTGAGTAGCAGCTCAGCACGAGATTGCTGATGACAATAGTTGACAATTGGGATGGAGTAGGGAAGGAACGACTCACCTCTGAAATGCTGGCTCTATGGGAGGCTGGGGGTTTGTGTGGCGGTAACATGGTAATCAGAAGAGCAATATAGATAGGGTACCCAGGCCTGGCTGGTTTCTCTTTCTTTGAAGGATAAATTAAGCTGCTTATTCTTGCGCTGTTTATTAGCTCTTTCTGATCTCATTTCTATCACCTAGAAAATGTAAACCTGGCGTCTGAAGTTCTCTGGCTGAGGAGTCACCATGTCCTGAAATAAACATAATTTCATTGGGGTCTTTCATTTGTGTCTTATATATAAGGAGAAATTGTGACATAGAGAGTTTCTTAAATTCTGGGATTTAGAGCACTTCAGAGCAGAGCAAGGGGGAACTGGAAGAAATGCCTGGAAACTTACTCTATAGGTCAAGTTCCATCTACCATAGGCGTTTCCAGCCAGATTATGGATTTCATTGTCCTGATATTGAGGTTTTTTTGTTTTGTTTGTTTGTTTGTTTTGTGGTACAAGGGGGTGAAACCAGTGCCTCACACATGCTTTGGAAGTGCTGTACCACTGAGCAGCACCCTCAGCCCATTTTTCACTCTTTTATCTTGAGACAAAGTCTTGCTACATTGTACAGGCTGCCTCTGGCCTCTGACTTGTGACCCTCCTGCCTCAGCTTCCCCAGTCACTGGGATTACAGGTGCGAGCCACCCAGTAGATTTCTTTTTTAAGGAGGAATTTTTCTAATCTTGAAAGAGGCTAGAGCTGCTGGGTGTGGGGGTGCAGGCCTTGAGTCCCAGCTTTCTGGTAGTTGAGGCATGCGGATTGCAAGTTTGAGGCCAGCCTGAGCTACATGGCTAAACCTTGTCTCAAAAGAATCACACACACACACACACAGAGGGAGGGAGGGAGAGAGAGAAAGAGAGAGGGAGAGAGAGAGAGAGAGAGGGGGAGAAACAAAAGGGAGGGAGGGAAGGAGCAAGGAAGGAAGGAATGGAGTACCAGAGATTGCTTCCAAATATATGACACTACTGTTCCCCAGCCTGACTCAGGGTTTGCACGCATTCTCACATCTAACGCCTGCGTCTTACTGGCTTGTGAGTATTGCATATGTTCTGCTGGCTCAGCTGCCCTTTCTCACCTCTTTGCCACTCCTCCTGGGATGTTCCCCATCCTTCCTGTCTTTCTGCACAGGCCTCACATGCCATCTCTGCTGGTGCCACTCCTTGCCATGGAGGCCTCCAGGTGACTGACTGGTCTGTCTTGCCCGTCTGGCTCATGTCCCTGAGGACTGGTCTCCCTGGACCCCCAGCATTTCCTTGGTGTGGCTATTCTGATGTCACCCGATGTGGACCCGCTGCCTGGGTTTCTTCTCCTGCCAGGTGCTGCTCCTGGCACAGTTGCCATCGGTGGCTTCCGGGTGCCCCCAAGACCTCTGCTCTTCCTGAACAGGGACGCAGCACCTGCGGTGGACCAGGAAGCAGTACCTAGAGATCTCCTTGGGCCCTTGCTGGGTCTCCTACTCCTCATCTTCTGGATGAGGCTGGAGTACAGGCCAGCCAGGGAGAGGTGGGGTGGCGTGGGCGGTAAACATGCACAGGCTGTGCAGCCCCAGGCTGAGTTTAACCCCAGCTCTGCCGCTTTCCACCTGGGGACCTCAGACAGTTCACCACCCCTCTCTGACTGTTTCCCTCCATGATGAAGATATATGAGGTGTCTCCTGCCCAGGGCTGCAAGGATCAAATGAGTGGACACAGGTTTGTCACTTAGGGCAGTGCTTGGCACATGGCAAATACTTAAGGTGTGTTAACCATTATTATTTTGTTCTTCGCATTACCACACACTTGTTCCTATAGTTATAGCTTTCCAGTGATGCTTTCTGCCCTACGAACAGAGAAATGACCCTCTTCTTCCCTTTCTTTCCCCTTCCTTTTTTTTTGTGCTAGGGATGGAACCTGGAGCCTCATACATGCTAGGCCAGACCTCTACTACTGAGCTAGCTACACCCCCCCACCCCCAGATCTCCCTTTGTTTTCTCTATAAGTCTCCCCAGCTGAGCAGCTGGGACCCAGATGTTGCAGTGGGTTTATTTTTTTATTATTATTTTGTTTCATTTTTGAGACAGATCTCACTGTGTAGCCCAGACTGACCCGTGACTCCCTATGTAGACCAGGCTGGCCTTGAACTTGCATCAGTCCTCCTGCCTCAGCCTCCTGAGTGTGGTGCAGTGGTTTTAGATTTTAGGTTTTCTTCCCTGGATCTCTTTTTGGGGGGAGGTTAGTGCTGTCCAGTTCAGCAGCTGCCAGACCTATGTGGCCATTGAGCACTTGCAACGTGGCAGGTCCCCTTTGAGATGTGCTGTAGGTATAAAATGCACACTGGAATTCCCAGACATCGTGCAGGAAGAAAAATGGAAAAGATTAATAATAATGCTGATTGCATTTTGAAATGATAGTGTTTTGAATGTCTTGAGTGAAGGGAAATATCTTATTAAAAGGAGCGTCTTCCTTCCTTTCTTCCTTCATTCCTTCTTTCCATTGTTCTTTCCTTCCTTTTGTGGTGCTGGAGATTGAACTCAGGGCCTTTTTCATGCAATCTTGATTTCTTTTTTCTTTTCTTTCTTTCTTTTTTCTTTCTTTTTTTTTTTTTTGCAGTACTTGGGGGTTGAACCCAGGGCCTCATGCTTCCGTGCTGTTCAAGGGCTGTACCACTGAGCTGTACCACTGAGCTTTTACTTTTTATTCTGAGACAGAGTCTCGCTAAATTCCTCAGACTATCTCTGGTCTTGAACTTGCAATCCTCTTTCCTCCACCTGCCAGGTTGCTGGGATTTCAGGTGTGAGCCACCGTGCCCAGCTTTTTTTTTTTTTTTTTTTCCTTCTTTTTTTAAAAACAGAGTCAAGCCAGGTGCAATGCTGCAAGCCTGTACTCCTAGCAACTCAGGAGGCTGAGGAAGGAGGATTACAAATTCGAGGCCAGAGCCAGCCTGTGTAATTAGTGAGACTCTGTATCAAAATAGAAAAGTAAAAAATGGGCTGGGGTGCAGCTCTGTGGTAGAGCACTTGCAAAGCATGTGTGAAGCCCTGGATTCAATTCCCCAGTATCCTTAAAAGCAAAAAACAAAACAAAACAAAAAAAAACAGAAAACAGTGTCTTGCCAGCTGCAGTGATACACACCTGTAGTCCCAGGGATTCAGAAGGCTGAGGGAGGAAGATGGCAGGTCCAAGGTCAGAGGCAGCCTGTGTAAGTTAGTGAGACCCTGTCTCAATTTAACAAATAAAAAATGGACTGAGGGTACAGCTCAATGGTAGAGTGTTGGCAAAGTATGTTCAAGGCCTTGGTTTAGCCGCGAGTGCTGACAAAAATAAAAACGTGTCCCAAACCTCCAACAATCAAATTTTTACCATGTAACCCAGGCTGGCATTGAACTTACAGTCTTGCCTCAGCCTCCTGAGTGCTCTGATTACAGGTGTGTGCCACCGTGTCCAGGCAGGACATGTGTCCTGTTAAACTGAATGGAGCAGAGAAGTTTGGCTGCGTAGGCAGAAAGGGCTGAAGAAAACAGAAACAAAGAAGAGAAAGCAGATTGGTTGTTTCAGAGTTATTTTCCTTATGAGTTTAAAACAGAGGGAATCCCATATCATGCCAGCTCAGTAAACTGGACCCCTTTGGGTTGCTGGGAATCTCCTGTTTTCTGGGAGACTGGCTGGTTTCACAGCCCAGTTTGATTATATGGTACCTAGCATGAATGGCTCCATTATGGTTTTGTGTGGTCTGCTGCGGCCCAATGTAGGAGCTCAGTCTAAAACAATAGCTTCCTATAAGCTTTTTATTACCAATAAAACAAGGTTTATTCTTTTGTGACTGATTAATTTCAGTTAATATAAAGTCCTCAGAGTTCATCCAAGTTGTATGACGTGTCAGAATTTCATTCCTTTTTGAGGCTGAGTAATATTTCTGTGTGTGTGCATGCATGTGGGCATACACATCTGTTTATCCATGGGCATTTGGATTGTTCCCACTTTTTGAGTATTGTGAGTAATGTAGACAACTTTAAGTGGCATATATGGCTCGCATCACATTTCTACAGGATGGTGGCATGTGGGTGTTGACAATTGCCAAGGTGCAATGATGGATTTTCTTTTAATAAGTGCTTGGAGACGCTGCCCTTATTTGCCCTAAAGTCTTTCTGCTGATCTGGTTTGCTGGCCATGTGGCTGCTTGACCTCTTCTGTGGCTGTTGCTTCTCTTAGCCCTTTTTTTTTTGTTTGTTTGTTTGTTTGTTTTTTGTTTTTCTTTGGTATTGGGGGTTGAACCCAGGGCCTCTTGCTTGCATACTCTGCAAGTGCTGGACCCTCAGCCCATTTTTTTTTTCTTTTACTTTTTGTGACAGGGTCTGGCTAAATTACGCGCAGACTGCCTCTGGTCTCCAACTTGCGATTCTCCTGCCTCTGCCTCCCCAGCCACTGGGATTACAGGTGTGCACCACCGCGCCTGGCTTCTTAGCCCTTTCTTATATTTGCTTTTATCTGTCCCCAACTTTGGTTATGGTGAAAATTCTTCTACAGAAACCTTCTGAGTCACTGGACTTGGGGCAGTGGACAGGGAGAAAGATGTTATCTTTTCCTGCAGTCAGGAACCCTGGCTTTGTCTCTGGCCTGGCTGGAGGCAGGGCTGTGTTTGAGCCTGACAGCAAAGCAGCAAGGTGGGGAGGGAGGAGTATCTGTCACTAGGGTTAGGGGACATTCTTGGAGGTTGAGGGTCTTTCTCAAGAGCAAGCAGCTGGGGCAGGAAGCTGGGACTTCTTTGTAGTTGTTTTTGCTGTTGTCTTTTGTTTATTTATTGAGGCAGAGACTCATAGCCCAGGTTGGCGTGAACTTGTTATGTGACCCAGGCCAGCTTTGAACTCATGATCCTCTTTCTCAGCTTGCCTAGTACTGGGATTACAGTTGTGTGATACCATGCCTGGCCAGAGCTGGGACTTTGGACTAGAGTAAGATCTTTTTTGAGGACCATTTGCCCATAAGAAGTTACCATTTTATTTCATTTCATTTTTTATGTAAAGCTGTGTTACTTTGGGCTAAGCTTCTTGGGTTTGTGAAAATGTTTCACAGTCCATAGTTCATGTTGGTCCCAAACGAATGTGGTCAGAACTATGTGGGGACCCCAGTGTTACTTATTTTTATTTTTGCTTTTGCTGTGCTGGGATCTTTGTACATGCTAGGCACGTGCTCTTCCGCTGAGCAACACCCCAGCTCCCTATAAGATTTCCACTTGTGTAGATGAGGACAGGAACCACAGATCTGGCTGGGTACAGTGGAGCACGGCTTGAATCCCAGCTACTCGGGAAGTGGAGGCAGCCTGCATAATTTAGTGACATCCAGTCTCAAAATACAAAGTAAAAATTGGGCAAGGGGTATGGCTTAGTGGTTGATTGAGTGGACGTACTCGTAAAAAGTATGCATGAGACCCTGGGTTCAACTCCCTTGTTGTTGTTGTTAGGTGCTCTCGAGTCGGTATCCGACTCATAGCAACCCTATGAGTCCAATGACCCTATGAGTTTCCAATGGCTATTTCGGGATTGCCTTTGGAGTGGATTACTAGGTCCTTCTCCCATTTTTGCGGTGCTGGGAATTGAACTCAGGACATCAGAGACTGCAGCGCAGCACTCTACCAACTGAGCTAACTCTCAGCCCTCAACTCCCTAGTACTGCAAAATAAAACAAATCATAGGTCAGGCTGAAAAATCTTTGATTCCTCCAACTTTAGCAGACCTTTCTTGCTGAACACATATTGCCTTCTCCCCTGAGCAGCTCTAATATGAATGAAGAAGTAGCGTCCTACCAGACATGGTGGTCCATGCCTGTAATACCAGCACTTGGGACAAGGCAGAAGGTTTGCAAGTTCCAGGCCAACCTGGGCTACATAATGAGACCCTGTCTAAAAAAAAAAGGAAGTAAAGTCTTACCTAAGTATACTCCCTTTTAACTGTAAAAACGTTTCTCCTTTTTTTTCTTTTTTTCACTCTTCAAACCATGTTGCTTGCCAATTATCAGTTAACAATTTTGGGTAATAGCTCTCAATCCATGTAAGTGGATGAACTCTCAATCTCAAATTGTATAACCTGTTAATATAATTTATTTCATTATCTTTACAAAGTAAAATAGAATAAAGCAAATAAAACAGAGGTTTTGCTGTTTCCTCTTAATGTCCCAAAGGATCATCTTGCACACATTCTGGGGTGCAGCTGTCCTACTTGGAACCTACAGCAGTATGTGTTTTTTTATTTGTTGTTTTTGTAGTACAGGGGGTTTGAACCCAGGGCTTCGTGCATGCTAGGCGAAAACTACTGAGATATACCCCAAGTCCCCTTTTTATTGTTGATTTTCAGACAAGTCTCACTAAATTGCACAGGCTGCCTCTGGCCTCAAACTCTCAATCCTCTTTAGTCACTGGGATTACAAGTATGTACCACCGTGCCCTGCAGCAATGTGCATTTTAACCTGGGCAAATGCAACATCTTTAGAGTGTAATTTACTCTGCTCTTAGTGGTGGACAGGATTAGTATAGTGGCAACTATCCATTTATCTGCATCAAAACTTGTAACAAAGTATTAGAAATATTCTGACTATTGTGCAAAGAGCTGGAGAAGAAAACCAAAAGCGAAGAACATGCTCTATTTTTCTGAAGCTTAAGGAGTTAAAGAGAAAATTGAAGCTTCATGTGGCAATAGTGAAGGATTCTATAGGGAAAATATTAAATGACCAGGAAACATCAAAAGAAGATGGAAGAAATACAAAGAACCATTATACCAAAAAGAATTGGTAGATGACCAACCATTTTTAAGAGGTTGCATGCAATGGTACTGAAGGGTGCAGTGGGAAGCTGACTTGAAGGAATTTGCAAAACACAAGGGTCCAGAAATTGATGGAGTACCAATAAAGATGTTTCAACAAACAGATGCATCACTGAAGGTGCTCACTTGTTTATGCCAAGAGATTTGGAAAACAGCTACCTAACCAACTTACTGGGAGAGATCCATATTTGTGCCTATTCCCAAGAAAGGGGATCCAACTGAATGTGGAAACTATCAAACGTTATCATTAATATCACATGCAGGCAAAATTTTGCTAAGGATCATTCAAAAGCAACTGTAGCAGTATATAGACAAGGAACTGCTGGATAATCAAGCCAGTTCAGAAGAGGGCACCAGGAACTAGAGATGACATTGCTGGTGTCAGATGGATGTTAAGTGAAAGCTAAGAATACCAGAAAGATGTCTGTCTATGTTTTATTGACTATTTAAAGGCATTTGCCTGTGTGGATCATAAAAAATGTGGAAAACATTACAAAGAATTGAATACCAGAGCATTTTACTGCACTCATGAAGAATCTGTACATGGACCAGGAGGCATTCATTCGAACAGAACAAGGAATCACTGTGTGCTATAGAGAAAGGTGTGTATCAGGGCTGTATCCTTTTACTGTACCCTTTCACTGTCTATGTTGAACAAATAAACTAGAGGCTGGACTTTATGAAGAACATGGCAACATGATTGGAGGAAGACTTATTAACAACCTGCTTTATGCAACTGACATACTCTACTTGCTCAAAGTGAAGAGGATTTGAAACATTTACTGATGAAGATCAAAGAACATAGCCTTCAGCATGGATTGCACCTCAACATCAGCAAAACAAAATTCTTTACAATTGAGTAGTGCGAAACTTCATGATAAGTGGAGAAAAGATTGAGGTCCAAGATTTTGCTTTACTTGGTTGTACAGTCAACCCCTACGGAAGCAGCAGTCAAGAAATCAAAAGACATTGCATTGGGAAAAGCTGTTGCAAAAGACCTCTTAAAAGTATTGAAAAGTAAAGATGTCACATTGCAGATGAAGATGCGCCTGACTCATGCCATGATATTTTCATTTGCATCATATGATTGTGAAAACTGGACGTGAAATAAGGGAGACCTGAGAAGAATTGATGCTTTTGAATTATGGAGTTGGAGACAAACATTGAATATACCATGGAGTGCTAAAAGAACCAACAGATCCATCCTAGAAGTGCAACCAGAATGCTCCTTGGAAGCAAGGAGTGCTAGACTGTGTCTTATGTATTTTGGACATGTAGTCAGGAGGGACCAATCCCTGGAGAAGGACATCATGTTTGGGAGAGTGGCGGGTCAACAACAACAACAAAAGGAAGACCCTCAACTAGATGGATTGACACAGTGTCTGCAACAATGGGCTTAAACATAAAAAAGATCGTGTACCTGGCACAGAATTTGGGAGTATTTCGTAGGGTCCCTATGAATTGGACTTGCCTTGACGGCACCTAACAATAAGAATAACAACAACAACAACAACAACAACAATAGTTGTATAAGAATGAATAAAGCTGGGGCTTGTTTTCCCCAGATGAGTATGACGGTGACAAAATGACAAGATAGTGACAACACACACAGTTTTCACTCTATTTCTCGGTCATTTACTGTCATTAGGAATCATCACCGTAGCCAGGGCGGAGATGCGCCTGTCATCCTAGTGATTCTGGAGCAAAGGCTGGAGGATCGTGAGTTCGAGGCCAGAGACAGGCTGCATAACTTAGTGAGACCCTGTCCCAAAATATAAAAATAAAAAGTGGGCTGGAGGTACAGTTCAGTGATGGAGCACTTGCAAAGTGTGTGGGGCGCCCTAGGTTCAGTCCCCAAGTACTGGGAAAAAGAAAAAAAGAAAGAAAGAAAGAAACGGAATCAATACTTTGGGAAAATTTCCAGGCTGACAATGTTGTAAGCAGTAAGACATGGAAGATTTTCCTTCAGACTTTTCTGATGGCAAACATACAAATCTTGGGTCCACAAGGCAAGATCAAGGCACATGGCTTAACTGCATGACATTGGATATGTAATCCTCACATGAGAGAAAAATGATCAAACTTCTGTTATGTGTATTACACCTGACATTAATTATTTGTGTTTTAAAAGAAAATTATGGCAGAATTGACGTATAGCTCAGTAATAGAGTAATTGCTGAGCATATGCAAGGCTCTGGGTTTGATCCTCAGCACTGGAAAAATAAATAAAGGCTCACCTAGGAACTATATCAGATTTTAGAAGTTTCTAGATGCAACCCTCAGCCACAGATCTGGACAGGCTCTGCTCAGAAGGCGAGTTACACAAGTCGAAGTGGCCTTTCCTTGCTGCTCCCTGCGTGCATCACGAGGATTAGTGTAATTAGAGCCTGTCCCTGTACAGCACTCTGACATTCTCAGAGAAAAAGTGCTAGATGGGCGTAAAATTTTATAACTGTAATGGAATCCAAACAAATAGCATTGTAATAAATGGGTCTTGCTGCTGATACTGCATTTAAGAGTTTTCTCTTTATTGTCTCATGTTTACTCTTCATGATGAACCGAGGTGATTAATAACAATGATAATAATTACTCCTATGGCATTTTTTGCTTCCAAAAGCCCTTTACAACTTGTTCACTATGTAATCTTTACTCTTCACAGTGGTTGCTCTCCTAAGTTGGGATTGTATTGCTTTTGGTTTTAAAATTTTCATTGTTGTTGTTGGGTGCCACTGGGTAGAGCCTGACTCATTGTGACACTGTGTACAACAGAATGAAACACTCCTCGACACTGTGCCATGCCTGGCACTATGTCAGTGCTTCTTTGCTATTCATAGGGTTTTCCATGGCTGATTGTTTTGGAAGTGGGCTGCAGGTTCTTCTCCTGTTTTTTGGTGCTGAGGATTTAACCCAGGGCCTCAGAGAACGCAGAGCAGCACCCTACCAACTGAGCTAAACCCCTGCCCAAAAATTTTCATAGAAAGGGAGAAATCTGAGGACCAGAGTGGGAAGGGCAAGTCCACAAAGCAAGTCAGTACATGGAGCTGTTAGGTTTTAATTTGGGAAGCAAAGGTGTATAGCAAACTGGAGAAGTGGGCAAGGTGGGTGGTGGGGAAGACAGGGGGCAGCCATAGGTAGCAGGTGCTGTGCACTGGATGTGAGGAACTATAGCAGGCAAACCTGGCAAGTCTAAAGCGATGGGCAGCCTGATGCAGAAGGAGATTGAGGGGTGCCACCTCAAAGCCCCTATATTAAGGTCAGGATGCTCCGGCAGAGTTTCTGTGGTCTATATTTCCTCAGCTGGCACTTAACACGTGGTCAAGGTTGATCAAGGGGAGAAGGGCTTTATGCAGCAGCTAATTGGGTGCTATAAGGAACAGACCCCCAAACTGTAATGTCAGCAGCTATGTGCGATGCATAATCAGCTGCTTCGAATGCTCACTTGGGGATTCGACTGTGATAAGCAAGTGCCCTGGGTATCTGTGAGACAAGCAGTGTGTCAATTATGCAGTGGATGGCCAGATTTATGTGCTTTTCAGCAGCGTTGCTGGGCTATTAATCATGTCTCAGGAATAAGGCCCACGTAAACCAATAGCAAATGGCACATCTCATGGACCATCCCAGCCAAAAAATGCCTCATTTCCCCCTTATATCATCCCCTGACGTCAAAGGTACTGAACGTGAGTATGGTTACATTGGGCATGGAGGAAAAATCAAGTTCAAGTTCTAATAATAATTTCCTTCCTTCCGTCTTCCTTCCTTTTTCTTTTTCTTATTTTCTCTTTTCCTTTTCTTTTTTTTTTTTTTTTTTTTGAGACAAAGTCTCACTAAGTAGCCCAGACTGGCCTGTGACTCATCATCCTCCTGCCTCAGCCTCCTGAGTGCTGAGATTACAGGCATGCACCACCATGTCCATGCCCACATCCTTTCTTCCTGTTTTGTTTTGTTTTTTTTAAAATCAAGACCTAACTCTGCTTTCTGAGCTGAGGAGCCTGGCTTTCCAGTCAGCATCTGGAAATGGCATATTTCTCATAAAGATGCACCCGTCACAACATTTTCATTTAATGACAAAGTGACGCCTTCATGACTTTCCTTTACTTTTATTGCGTTGTCGTTTGGAGGGACCATACATGTAGATTTCTTATTACTTGCTAAGCTACGTATCTCCCGAAGTGAAATACATCTTATGTCATAATTAAATGTCGTCGGGCTAATGTGTATGAGTGTTTTGAGCTTTATCACTAATTGCTGCGTTAGCATGAATTAAACAGTGAAGTAATTAGGAGCCCGAATGCAGCTGTGTCTCCGGTGGCGTGGTTTCTGGGCTGCACTTATGTGTCTGTGGAGTAAGGGTCTGCTGTGTGAACCCCCTTTTCCCTCCTTACCTGGATAGCCGCAGCTGCTTCCTAGTCTCTCCTGTCTGGGCAAATGTCTCAAAATGATGTCCATAGTGGAAGCCGTTGTCTGTAAGAGGGAGTTCACTTTTTTTTTTTTTTTAAATAAGCAGTTTTCTGTAATCAGTCAGTGGGGAAGCTTCACTCCCAAAACCAGAATTAATGAAAGACAGGTTTTTGGTTTCTAGAAAGCATGTTTATCTTTGAAACAGAGTAGTTGGGGGTGGTGTGTGCGTGTGGGAGGAGCTGTGTAAAGAAAAATACAGGCAGCCTTTAGCTTGAGATCTTTGCTAATATTCTCACATTTGTCCTATTCTCATGGCCCCTGTCTTTTGTAATCTTCTCACATTGGTCAGATCCTCACAGACCCATCCTCTGGTCACATGACGACTGGACCTTTCCTCCAGGTTTTCTCCCTGGCCCCCAACTCCTCCCTGGTTTTGTACTGAATGGGAGCGAGATGAGAGGCCTCTGGCTTCTGGCTACCAGAGCTGTCTCTCAGAAGACAGAAGGCCAAGTCCTTATAGTGGCGGCATGAAGCCACCTGCAGCCCTGCCCTGTCCCCCTCAGCCGAGGACTGCTCTGGAGCGCCTCTGGTGAGGGACACTATTTCTTTTTAGGGCATGGCTGTATGCTCACTGCAGCTCTTTTAAATTCTTCTAAGGATTTTGCACTGTGGAGCTGAGGGGGACTCCATAAGAGCCTCAGGGAACAGAATGTCCTCGGATAACTTGCCTATTTCTCAAGCAGTTTTATTCACTGCTGCCTGGTGATAGGAAATGAGACAGGGGTGGAGGAGGAGGGAGAAGAACCTTCACTCCACTGAGCTGTCCCACAGTCTGTTCCTACAGCCCCAAGATATACTGTGGGATCAGGTCTCCTGACTCATTCATCAAATTGTTTTTTATATGGTGGATTTATGTGGGTGCCTTGCTCATGTCTGAACATCTTTTCACTGTGGTTTTAGCTCTTGTCCTTGAAGGTCTAGTATAACCCACAGAGTTGTTCCTTGCAGATGGTAGCAACAGGGGAATGAAAAAGGCTCTGCTAGTGCTTGACAGTTTTGACAAGCCTTGTCAAATTCCCATTCCCAGAGGTGCCTCTTGCCCATTAGGAGGCTGATCGCTTATGGGGGAGCCTCTTGAATTCCAACAGAGACAAGCTCAAGGCCTAATGTACTGTGTGAACAAGGGGCGTCTCTTTCCTTGACCAACAAATTCTGACAGAATGGCTTGTCAACAAATAGGCCTGGGGTGGGAAGATAAAGAGTTGTCATTTAGAAATGAATGCTGTTATTTCTCTCCACAATTTGTAACCTCTTTTCAACTCTTTCCCTCCTACTCTCTCTCCTCCCTAATATCTACATTTTGCATACAAGCAAAATGCTTGTAATGCCACATCTGGGCAGTTTCACGTCCAATGCTGGTGCACTGTTTCTTGCTCCTGGTGGGGGCCTCCTGCTTCTCACCCTCCTAAACACCACCTTTCCCACATTTACAAAATATCCAGGCAGTGTGGAAGCATGTCAGAGGCAAATCAGACATCCCAGAGTGTGTATCTCTAAAATGGGCAAGAGTGATCTATAGGCAGATGATGCTGATCTGATCACGTCGCATTGTGTACATGTACTGAAATGCCACACAGTACCCCACAATAATGTACAATTACTATGTATCTAATAAAAATATTTTATTGGTATAAATATTTTTTTTTGATACAGGGCTTCACTATGTAGCCCAGGCTGGCTTCAAACTCACGATCCGCCTGTCTGAGCCTCCTGAGTGCTGTGATTATAGGGGTGTACCACCACATCCAGCTAAAAATATTAATTTTAAAAAATAGTCAAGGAAAATCTTTAATTCCTCACTTTCTGCTTGTTGGGCCGTATTCACCATTGTTTGTGTATTTTGGTATTTTTAATTTAAATCATTTATATTTAATGTAGTCCCATGAAGTTTTCTTCAGTGCTATTCATCTTTTAGGTATCATGTATTTTTCTCTATATGCTTTTGCATTAATCTATCCTTTCTCTTGCGTGTTGCTGTAATACTGAAAGCTGTGCCACTGGTATCTCAGATACCAGCAGGGGCACACATGGTAGAGAGATTTCACCTGAGCTTCCAGACTAAGACAAACTAGGGAGAAGGACCTGGCAGCCCACTCCCAAAACAATTAGCCATTGGAAACCCTATGAATAGCAGAGAAGCACTGTCAAATATAGTGCTAAAGAATAAGCCCCGCAGGCTAGAGGGTATTCAATAAACAACTGGGGAAGAGTTGCTTCCCCAAAGTAGAGTCAGCCTTAGTGACTACAATGGAGTAAAGCCTGTGGGACCTCTTTTGCTGATGTGGCATGACTCAAAATGAATGAAACATAGTGCCTGCAACAATGGGCTCAAACATAAGATTGTATGCATGGCACAGTGTTCGGTAGTGTTTTGTTCTGTTGTGCACAGGGTCACTATGATTCAGATCTGACTTGAGGGTACCCAAAACAACAATCCTTCTGTTAGAGTACTAACCACCTTGTGCTGCTATTGGACGTTGTCTTCAATATCCCTCAATAAAATTACAAGCAATGAAATTACAAGGCAGAGAGCGAGTCTGTCTTGTTCATCATGTGCCACTCTCTGGTACATGATGTGTGCCTACAATTATCTAGGCTTGGTGCACAAAAGATGCTCAATAAATACTTGCTAAATGAACGCATGAATGAGTGAGTGCTTTGATATACATGGGATACTGTGCCAAATTGCAGGACTGACTCTGATCTTTAAGAAGTTCTTATGTGATTGTTGTTGTTGTTAGGTGCCATTGAGTCGGTATCCGACTCATAATGACTCTATGTACAACAGGCGAAAAACTATTGTCAGTGCTTCTCTGCTGTTCATAGGGTTTTCAATGTTGGATTGATTTTTGGGAGTGGGCTGCTGGGTTCTTTTCCCAAGCCTACAGTACCTGGTGTTCGCAGGTGGTCTCTCGTCCAAGTACTAACCAGGCCTGACCCTGCTTAGCTTCTGAGATCTGACAGGATCAGATTCCACAGGGCTATGGTTGCAGGCTCTTATGTGATAGGATGGATGAAATCCAAATTCAAAAATCCTAAAAATAAATTACAGAGTAGGAGAATTGCAACTTGAGCAAACAAAACAGATGAGTGTGGTGAAGATGGAGGACCAGGACAAATTCTTTGGTAGCTGTAGAGTTTAAATTTGGTTTCAGGGAATGAGTGGCATCTTGATAATCATGATGGAGCAAAATCAAGATGGCCTGGGGGAGGAGGAGAATGTGGCCAGCATTTGTTATTTTGGGCCACCCAGATCCATTCACTCTACTTTTAATAACAGCTTCTGGTTTTATTTGGAAGTTCATTCCCCATCATACTCATTGGGTCCCCTGGAGCCCTTGCCTTAGAGGTGGCTGAGGACAAGCGCTGACTAATGAGACTGAGGATTTTCTGTTGTTGGAAAGTGTCCCCCAAAGTTCTTGTGTTAGAAGCTTAAGCCCCCAATTCATATGTTGATGATATTTGGAGATGGGGCCTTTGGGAGATAATTAGGATTAGATGAGGTCATGAAAATGGGACCCAGTGATGACTGGCCATCTGATGCACAAGACCTCCCAAGATGCCAAGCAGATACTAGAACTTCCCAATCTTCATAGTTGTAAGAAATAAACCTTTGTTCCTGATAAATTAGTTAGAGGTATTCTCTTTAGCAGTAGAGAAAAGATGAAGACAGGACTAAATATGAAAGAAGAGTTGTACAGACACTTTGTTAGTTATCAGGGATGCACAAATTAAAATCAGTGAAGTGTCACCAAATACTCACTAGAATGGCAAAAATTAAAAAGATCAAGGAAATTCCACTAGCTGTACAATCCAAAAATAAATAAATAGTCATTGACATTTTGCCATAGTTCCTTCTTGTTTTTTATTTACTTTTATTTATTTATTTTCAGGCAGAGACTTGCTATGAAGCCCAGACTGGCCTTGAGCTTATGATACTCCTGCCTCCATTTCCTGAGTGTTGGGATTCTAGGCAGGTACCATCACCCCTGCCTTCCTTATAGTATTTTTATTTCATGTATGTTGGTTTTCAAAAATGGAATTGTAGCCATACTTAATATTCAGTATCTTACCACATTCAAGTTAATATAGGCATATCCCATGTTGTAACATGAATTTTAAAAGATAGATTGTGTGTGTGTGTGTGTGTGTGTGTGTGTGTGTGTGTGTGTGTGTGTGTTGGGGATCAAACTCAGGACTTCATGCATACTAGGCAAGCAATTGACTACTGAGCCACATCCCCACCTCCAAAGCTACCATTTTTAATAGTTATTATTCCCATGAGTGGCTCTGCTATGGCTTACTCATGGTGATAACACCATTTCTTGTCTGCAGGAGTGTGCTCACCAAGTGATGCCCAGGTTTCTGCTTGAGCCACTGATTTATTGCCTTAGGACAAAGTCCCAGAGATAGAAGGAATGGGTCAAAGAGAATCAACACTTTCACTTTTCTTGATACGTATTTAGTACAAACACTGGTGCTAGTGATTTAGGAAGATTCAAGCACATACATGCAGAGTTAAAACTGTGCATGCCAGTACATTTTGCAGTTTTAAAAATAGGTATTCTGTATTAACCATAAACCCAAATATACTTCTGGGTCTCCAGACCTCTACTTTGCTGTGTTGGTAACTAAGGACAAAAATTACAACAAATTAGTTTAAAGGTCTTGATTGGTTTTATTTTCAATTCTAGAATTGGGCAACACTTCATTCCATAAAATAGAATAAGCGTTCCAAGAGCTGAGCAGAGGAGATCAGTTTATAGACAGAAAAGGGCTGAAGAAAGCAGAAACAAAAAATGAAAAGCAGATTGGACATTTCAAAGTTACTTTCCTTGTAAGGCCCAGATGGGAGACCAACAGAAAATTAACAGATTTGTTAACATCAAATTAGTTTAGGTTATGTTTTTTTTTTTTTTTTGAAAGGATTATGACTGAGGGGACCTCATTATTATGCCAATTGGAGCTGGCATGTTTGGGAACTTTGGCTATTATCTAATAATTTCTCTTTAATGCTCTTCTACCTCCTCCTTCTCTTCCCCCTCCTCCTCCTTTTTGAGGTACTGGGCAGCTGAACCTGGGGCCTTGCACGTACTTTGCAAGAGCTCTACCATTGAGCTGCACCCATTTTATTTTTTATCTTGAGACAGGGTCTTGCTAAATTGCATGGGCTGCCTCTGGCCTCAAACCTGCCACCCTCCTGCTTCCGCCTCCCGAGTCACTGGGATTCTAGGTGTGCATCAACGGTCCAACTAAACCTGACTTCTCAGATTGTGTGTGTGTGTGTGTGTGTGTGTGTGTGTGTGTGTGTGTGTGTGTGTGATAGCCGTTTATTTTCACAGTGTGGTGATGTGGAACTTTAGCATGAGTGACTCCATCTTGATTTTTAGCTTGATCTATTGGGACCCAGTTCAGGAGCCTATCTCAAAACAATGGTCTTCTGTCTATGAGTCATACCCATAATGAAGTAAGTGTGTGTGTGTGTGTGTGTGTGTGTGTGTGTGTGTGTGTGTGTGGTAGGTCAAATGCTCTCACAAATGGTGTCAATCTCATTTTAATTTGTAGAATTTTTTAAAAAAATCAAAATTGTTGTATTCATAATTCATGAGTTACCATTTGCCTCAGAGCTGTAGGCTTAGTATCTTAGCTTTAAGCTCACTTCCTCTCTTACTGTAATGTGTTACCTTGAACTTGAACCTTTCTTGTCTAGGATTCTTGTCTTCTCAGCAAGACACTGACTTCTCACTCATTAACAGGTTATGGGCAAAGCCAGAAAGCGATGGGGCTGATGAGCAGTGATTCTGTATCAGATACTTTACATTAGTCTTGTCATTTCATTTCCATAACCACCCTTTGGTGTGGTTGTTGTCATTCTTGTTTTATAGAAGAGGACACAGACCCAGAGAGTCAGGGAAACTGCTTATTGGAGAAATGGTTGTTCGAGTAATATAAATTTATGGTCTGAAAATAAAATAGCAAGTCAGATCTTGTGCTTATTCCCCACTAGGGCAGCCCCTCCCTGGAAAGGCCCTGGGTTTTGTGCAGGAGATAAGGGTACCACAATTTCCGGAATCGGGCTGAGACAACCTGTATTAGCAGCAGCAATGTAAAACCCTGTGTTTCTAGTAGGCAGGCCCTGGGGAGTGATTCAGGCCCCTTCTGGAGCAGTCTCTCCTGGACACATTGCTTCATCTTTTGGCCAAACTGAGGTTCCATAGGGACAGGTGCATGCCTAATAATTCACTTTTGAGGGCAAAAAGAGAAGTTGGAGTTGCAGCTCAATGGTAGAGGGCTGTGCTTGGCCTGTGCGAAGCCCTGGGTTAGATCCCCAGCACCAATAAATAAATAAATAAATAAAATAAATAAATGAAAACAAAATAAAAAATAAAAAATACAACTGACTTTCCTATTGCAAACTCTGCCATATTTCTTTCTTGGAGTTGCCTCTACACAATAGAGCGATTTGTTTGTTTGTTTGTTTGTTTATGTGACAGGAATTTTGAATAGAGGAGAATCTAGAATGCCAAGCCCCACTCCAGGAGGGGAAGGGATATATAGGCCCAGTGACAGCCTCAGGTCTAGATGCTGGGCTCTTCTTGCTCATATTTTTCCTAGAGGAAGACTGAGTGTCGGTGACCTATTTGGACATGTTGGGTCTCTAGGGGGAGAGTTTCAAGTGATACTTCTCTTAGATGGTTTTATTGCTTAATGTCAGCCCCCTGTCCCCACTCCTGTTTGAGACAAATAGAGCTTCCTAATCTTTCCCATGTGGAAGCAGACATAGGAGGTGGTAACATTGGTAAGGATGGCTGTTGGTAGGAGGCAACAAACCTGGGGACTCTAGTCACCCCAAATTTGGGTGCCCTGAGGTTTGAGGGATCAGTGTCCTTATTATGACCCATGACCTTGGAACACTGTTTTCAAAACTCTGGCTAAAGTATCAACAGGAACATGCAAACATGCTTTCACTTTAGGATGAAAGGTTTCAGTACAAATCTAAGGGTACCTCTTGAGGTTAGGGGGTATGTCTTTGTAATTTTCCCCCTCTTTCTCCTTTCTTTTCTTTCTCTCTCTTGTTTATCTAGTATGTTAAATTGTTGTTGTTAGTAGGTGCCTTCAGGTCTGACTCACAGCAACCCTCATAGGGATTTCAGTAGATGATTGTTTTGGGATTGCTTTCGGAGTGAATTGTCCTGTCCTTCTCCCAGTACACTAAATAGAACCAAAAACCAAAACCAAAACCAAACCAAAACAAAAAAGCCCAAGAAAGGTTGAACTAGCATCTTTGGATTCACAATCTCATTTTTATTTTTTAAAGATTTAATCACTAATTAATCCTCAGCCCATATTTTACTTTTTATTTTGAGACAAGGTTGAACTAAGTTTCCTAGGCTGCCTCTGGCCTTGAACTTGCAATCCTCCTGCCTCCACCTCTTGAGTTGCTGGGATTACAGGCGTGCACTACCACAATCTTATCTTTATATCAATGGGAATACTAT
Source organism: Pedetes capensis (assembly GCA_007922755.1). Taxonomy (NCBI): domain Eukaryota; kingdom Metazoa; phylum Chordata; class Mammalia; order Rodentia; family Pedetidae; genus Pedetes; species Pedetes capensis. Next base: position 3,179 of record VMDO01009388.1, on the reverse strand, counting down.
CAAGTAGGACAAGAGAGGGAGGCAGAGAGAGACAGAAATAGAAGAAGACAGATGGAGAAAGAAATTGCATTTCATTAGTAATATTCAAAATCACTCATCCATGGATCATAAACCATTGAAAAACTTCCTTGAAATTGTCCAGCCTTAAATAATGTTCTGTATGCTATTATTACAATTGCTGTACCTAAGTTGATTATGAAAGTAAGTAAAACATGAAATAGTATATAAGGAAGGGACTTTGGCATCAGTGACATCTGGATTGAATCCCAGCCATGCCAACTAGTGGTTCTGTGACCATAGGAGTTGTTGAGCCTTAGGGATAGGGATATACTATCCCTATATTACTATATCCCTATATTACTATCCCTATACTATCCCTATTATACTGGAATAATATTAACCATATGAGGCTATTTGAGTAATTGAGTGAGATAAGGCATGTACATAGATTTAGTTGGCCACTCAACCCACATTAATTCTCTGCATGGTAGCTTTATTCTGATATTCTCTGCATGGTAGCTATATTCTAATAGTCTCATTCTCTAGCACCAACTCACAGGGAATTTCTTTGGGCACCTAGTAATTGCAGTAGTCCTTAAAACAGTGTCCAGATCAGGGCCATCTCAGCATGAATTTTATGGTTTAATAATCAGTGTTTCCAAAACAAAGTCCAATTTGACCATGTAAAAGAGCAGGAGGTAAAGATGTCATTGTAAATGCAGGCAAAACACACATCTGTTCATTTAGTGTTTTTATCCAATAAGTGAAAAGGACTCTTTATGAACTACTTACTCTCACACAGTCCTGAGAAGTGGGTATCATTCGTCCCATGTTACAGATAGGGAAACTGAGGCTAGAAGATTAAGCAGCCAGTATGACTGGCTTAGTAAGTGGGTGAGCTAAGATTCCAAATCAGTTCTTCCTGATCCCAAAGACTCCCCAGTTTTCAGGCTTCTGTATACACAATTTGAAGACAATGTAGGTGATCCTTACATTTTGTAAATGACATTGTTTTGGGGTTGGAAGGTCTCTTCCCATGTATGTGTATTCTTTGAGTACAGCATTTGACCTGAAATTTGAGTATCTAACACAGCTGTGATACAATTTTTTTTCTGTACTGTGGAGCTGAACCCAGGGCCACACACATATTTGCAAGCACTGAATGACTGAGCTGTACCCCCAGCCCCTTTTTTTATCTTGCCAAGAAGACAGGGTCATCTTAAGTTACGCAGGCTGCCTCTGGACTCAAACTTGCTGTCTTCCTGCCTCTGCCTCTTAAGTCACTGGGATTACAGGTTTGTGCCATGGTGCCTGGCTTTTCTGGTATAAATGAAAACAGAGCCTTTGTGCAAAAAGGAAGAAGAATGAAATGAATTCTATCACTTAGCTAGTACCACTGTTAACATTTTGGTTTATGCACATTTTTATTTAAAAAAAAATTGTGCTTGAGAGGTGTGTTTAGCATTTATCACGGTAAGGATGAAAAAATTATCTTTTCTCACCTATTGCTTGGTTTATAGTTGGGGCCTCTATAACAAGATTAACAGGAGAAAAGCAAACAAATATGATTAATATAAGTGCTGTGGGACAGGAAGGCCTCCAGAAATGGAGACCAAAGAAACCAGATGACTTGTGTGTGCTTGGGTCTGAAGAAGAATGGATGGTCTTGGGGAAGTACAGTTGATGCAAAGGGTGTGATCTAGCCAAACCCTTCCTAGAGTTTTTTTTAATCCTGTGACCACCTTTCTGGCCCCTCTCTCTGGCTGGCTGTCCCTGGGGCACACCCCACTTCCCCACACTGCCACAAGTGGCAGTCATGACCTATCAGACTCTTGTCCCCAGTGCTGCTAAGGACCTTAAGGCAGGAGGTCCTGCCTGCCCAGCAGTCATTCCTCTGAACATTTCCTCAGATTTTGCTCTTTTGTAAGCCATGGCGGCACACATCATATTTTAGAAAAATTCCTCCTTCTTTCTTCCTCTTTCTCTCTTCCTCTCTTTCTCTGTCCTTTGCTTGTTTTCTTCCTTCCTTCCTTCTTCCCTCTCTCCCTCCCTTTCTTCCCCTTCTCTCTTTCTCCCTCCCTCTTTCTTTCTTTTTCTTTCTTTCTCTTTCTACTCTCTTTCCTTCCCTTCCTTCCTTCCCTGCTTCCCTCTTTCTTCCTTCTTCCTTCTTCCCTCCCTCCCTTCTTCTCCCTTTCTCTCTCTCTGTTTTTCTTTTTCTTTCTCTTTCTCTCTGTTTTTTTCTCTTTTATTCCTCCTTCCCTTCTTCTTTCTTTCCTTCCTTCTTTCTCTTTCTTCCCTTTTTTCTTTCTCTTTCTTTCTTTCTTGTACTGTGCAGCCCAGGCTGGCCTTGAACTCAAAGTCATCCTGCCTCAGCCTCCCAGCTGTGGGGTACAGGCCTGCCACACCTGCCTTTTAAAAAATCGAAACAATTAGAACTTTGTGTGGCAGGGAGGGCTTTGGAATCTTAGAGACCCAAGTATGGAGCCCAGGCCGGCCCCTGACCTCTCTGTGTAGCCCTGCATATTCCTGCAGGGCTGTTGTAGGATTAAATGTGATGGGGAGTGCAGCGCTCTTGTGTCATAGCTCCCAGCAAGCATTCCATAGACTTTTTTATTAACAAGGTCATGCTTAATCAGAGCAAGCAATTCGGAAGATGAAGCTGGCCGTCCTCTTTCGCTGGGAAGTACTGTACTTGGGCCTAAGTGTCTGAAAATGATAATTATTCATCACTTAGCTCTCCTTGGAGTAAAGTCCAGCTGTGTGTGCCTTCAGTCTGTTCTCCAGGAAGGACGCTATGAGTTAACCAGAGGCACAGTTTTTACACTGTTTGGGAGTTTTTTCCTCTTTGTTTGACATCAAAGTGGTCTGCAGTCCATTTTGCCAGTTTAGACATATTGTTGTACTCAGAGAAGGGCTGGAGGAGCTGGGCTGGCTGCTTGATTAGCTGTGATTCCTTTCCAGGCAGGCTTAAGAGACCAAATGGATTCTCTCCCTTTAAGGTTTTAATGATAAGGGGGTGAGGGGAAGAAGCTCCCTCCCCTTTGAGTGAGACTTTGTGGAGGCCCCCATAATAAATCATTTGCTCCCTCTAAATGGACTCTGCCGTTCGCACAGCATCCACTCAGATGGGTGCCACTTGCAGCCGCCGGTCAAGAGCAAATAGCTCCCAGCCTGGAGGG